>JAJEJO010050035.1:571318-598587 GCA_020662805.1 Glaucomys volans | reverse complement strand
GGTGCTGGGGATTGAACCCAGGGCCTTGTGCTTGCAAGGCAAGCACTCTACCAACTGAGTTATATCCCCAACACCAGGTTAAGGCTTTTATAACCCTATCATTTTACCTCCAAACCTTCTTGAATTGTCTCACACTTGAGCTTTTGGGGGATACCCCACATCTAAACCATAACATCTAGCATACATGAGGCCATAGGTTTGATCCCTAGCACCACCAAAGAAAAAAGGAGGAGGAGGAAGAGGAGAAGAAGGAATGAATGACTTTTAAAAGCATGCACCAGAGGAATAAAAATGTAACCTCTCATATTCCCTTTCTTCTGTCTCCTTGGTTGATATGTCGCCTTTCTGGCCTGACTTTTTTCCTTTGGTATAAAAGCCTTACATATGCATGTAAAATGTTTTTTTAAATCTTTCAGATAAACTCAGAAATTCTTGCTCTTCATTACAATGAGGAAAAAATGGCAACACTACCCTAGGGAAAGATCAGAATCTCAGAAGGTATATCTTTTACCTAGAGTAAGTTGAACATTTCAAAAAAGCCATAAAAGATACCCATATTTTAATAAACAAGAAAGTTACAACCTTTTTGGAAAGTCTCTTTGACATATATGTTGATGATTCTTTAAAAATAGTAGTCTTTGATTCACTGATTCCAATTCTAGGGTGTATTTAGTGGTGTGAAAAATGTTTTAACATTGAGATATCTGGGGGAAAGTCTTGAATTTTTAGGGTTTGCCAATTTTCATGGTGTGACTATTCCCATGATGACTAGTTCCAAGTTACCAATGGAACTTCAAGAGACATGAAAACAGATCGAGTGTGATGTTGCATGCCTGTAATCCCAGCAGCTTGGGAGGCCGAGGCAGGAGGATCACAAGTTCAAAGCCAGCTTCAGCAACTTAGCAAGGCCCTAGGCAACTCAGCAAAACCCTGTCTCTAAATAAAATGCCAGGTGGGCTGGGGATGTAGCTCAGTGGTTAAACACTCTGGTGAGAGAGAGAGGGAGGGAGGGAGAGAGAGAGAGAGAGAGAGAGAGAGAGAGAGAGAGACAGACATGAAAACAGGGCCATATGAAAACTATACAAACATTCATAGTAGCATTGCATAAAATAGCCCAAAGTAGAAACTATCCAAATGTCCGTCAACTAGTGAATAGTTAAGCAAAACTGTGATATAGTTATACAGTGGCATACTACTTAGTGATGAAAAGGGGATCAAATATTAATACACTAAATATCATGGGTGAATTTCATCATAACCCTGTTGAATGAAATAAACAGACAAAATAACAGCATATACTGTATGATTCCATTCATATGCAGTTTTAGAGAATGTAAATTATTGTGACAGAAGGCTGATTCAGGGTTGTTTAGAATGGGAAGGGCCAGACGTAGGGATTATTAAGGTGCTGGAGAAAACCGTTAGGATGGCTACATTCATTATTTCTTGGTTGTGGTGATGGTGTTATGGGTATATGCCTATGTTAAAACTTAACAAATTGTACCTTTTTTGGGAGGTACCAGGGATTGAACTCAGGGGCACTTAACCACTGAGCCACATCCCCAGCCCTATTTTGTATTTTATTTAGAGACAGGGTCTCATTGAGCTCCTTAGCACTTCACCATTGCTGGCTTTGAACTCACAATCCTCCTGCCTCAGCCTCCCAAGCTGCTGGGATTACAGGTGTGTACCAGCACGCCTGGCCCTTCTTTTCTTTGTGTGGTGCTGGGAATGGAACCCAGGGCCTTGGGCATGTTAGGCATGGGCTTTACTACTGAGTTATGCCCCCAGCTATGTCAAATTGTACCTTTTAAATATGGACAGTTTATTATGTCAGTTACACCTTAATAAGGTGTTTTTTAAAAAGCTAGTCATAGTTTGGTTTGCTCAGATCCCCTTTGATTTTAAAAATTTTCCTGTACCCAGTCTAACTTTCAATGGCTAACACCCGTGTCTTTGTTAGAAGTCTGCTCTTAGGCTGCTAAAACCCATGTTCCTCTATAAACTAGTGGAAGTGCCTAAAATTTAATGTTTTCTATCTTTCCTGCTTCCTTACCCTCTTTCCCCTGGGCAGTCTTTTAGTGATTGACAGGATAATTCTGAGGCCAACTGTTAATACTGGTGGGATTAAGCTCAAGCTGCCCCTGATGGTAGCTGATCTAATCATGAACCCATTGATGAGCTGTCTTTCCTTTCCTGTATCTCTTCTCCATTCCTCTGTCCATGTCCATGCATCCAAATAAACTCTGTGCATTCCTGTCCTTGTCCCAAGGTCAGCTTCTGGGGAAACCAACTGAGACTGGTTCAGCCCTTTATTGAGGGTTTTTCTTGAGAAGCTGGAATTGATAGATTTTAGGGTTTGAGCCTGAAGGCACTGCCCATTTTTTTTTTCCGTGCCAGGAATTGAATCCAAGGGAACTTAACCACAGAGCCACATCCCCAGCCCTTTTTATTTTTTATTTTGAGACAGGGTCTCACTAGGTTGCTTATAGGCTTGCTAATTTGATGAGGCTGGCTTTGAACCCACAATCCTCCTGCCTCAGCTTCCTGAGCCTCTGAGATTAGAGGCATGCACCACTACACCAAGTTGCCTCTCTATCAAATTAACATCTGGCACAAAACATTTTTTTCACAAAGATGGACAGGTAATAAATAATAAAAAGCCTTAAAGGCAGGTCATCATGCTGTTTCTTAAATTACTGGAAGACAATAATGAGAGAGATGAACAAAGTACCTAAGAAAAACATTATTGAAATTTCAAGATATTTGTATAGGTTGAATTTGCAGGACCAGGGGACATGAACATCCCTCCTGTTGCTTCTCTCTATATTAATATCTGCAGCAAACATTTGTCCTTAGCAGGTACTTCATCTTAGCCAGAAATGATTCTGTGTGCTAGGAACATGGAATTGAAGAAGACAGATAACATCTTTGCTCAGGTAGAATATACATTCTAAAACAAGGGAATACAGATGATAACAGTAAACACAAAAATATAAGTGTGATAAATTATTTTCAAAGAATTAGAATTAAGTGAGATGAAAATAAGGGCTAGTGGTGTGGCTGTTTTAGATTGGGTGATATAGTGGATTAGATTATTGTTCAGAGAATCTTCCCCTTCATGGGAAGAATGTTTCCACTCCCCATTCATGTTGATCATGTGAATTGATTTGGACAGTAGGAAGGGTGAAGGAAGGACAGTGTATGAATTCTAAGTATGACCACAAGAGGAATGAAAGTTTTCATTAGCTTCTATGGGAGGCAATCCAGATCCTAAACTGAGTCATAAAGCAAGACTGCCCCAAACACTCCACAGTTCTACGGATATCAGAATAAATGGTTGCTGCTTTAAGCCACTAAATTGTGAGGTAGTTCGTTATGAAACATTATTATAGAAATAGCTGACTGATTCACATAGTCAAGTAAGTCTCCGAGGAGATGATATTTAAGCTGAGGCCTGAATAATAAAAAGCCAGTCCTGTGATGATCATTCCAGGCAGAAAGAATATATAAGGTGAATTTTTTTAAAGCAAAGATGGAGAATTGCTTTGGCATGTTCAAGACAATCTAAGAGACTGGACAATGTGAGTGACTGAGTTGGCTAGTGACATGAGGATGAAGGGGAATCAAGCAAAGGCCAGACTATAAAGGGTTTTTAAAACTAGAATAAGGAGTTTGGTTTTCATTCTAACTGCATTGGAAAGACCCTGGAGAATTTAAGCAATGTAGTGACATGATCAGATTGATTTTTTAAAAGATCACTCTGGCTGCTGTGTGGAGAATAGATTAAGTGAGGGCCATGCATACTTTTTTGCTAAACCAGGCTGCAATCTCAGAATCTTCCTCAACAGTTTCTGAACTACTAAACCGAGTTAAAATCTATATGTCAACTTTAAATTTAGGTGATGATAGGCACCTTGATACAAAATATACACAAAAGTAGTTTGGAGTACTGTTTCAGTTATGTAACAAACCAACCAAAAACTTAATGACTTAATAACTCATTTGTTTATAAATTTCCAATTTGGGCCTGCTTGATGGGGATAGCTTGTCTCTATTCCATGTGGAATCAGCTGGGGAGACTTAACTTGGGATTGTAGGATTGACTTCTAAGATGTCCTTTTTCATATAGCAGATGGCAAGTTGATGCTGGCTGTTGGGCAGGGACCTTTGTTGTCTTCTATGTGGACTCCACACATAGTTTCTTGGACTTTCTCAGTTCAGTGGATGACCAAGCATTCCAAGAGGATAAGCCCCAATGTGCAAGCCACATTAAAAACCACTGATTTTAGGAAAAGACTTGTTCTGTCAATGGGAAGAAGGTCTCTATACTTATAACAGGTTCATTTCTCAGAATCACTTGGTTTTAAGTAACTGCACAGACTTCTTTTTAGCACCTATGTCATCTACCTTTTTTAAATATATTCCATTCAGTCATAAATATGTAAAAATGTAAATGCTTAACATGATATAAATGGATAACATGTTATAACAGTGGTTGTTCATTTTCAAAAAATTAGAAAGCATGAGGGACCAAAAAAGAAAAAAGAAAAAAAAGATAGACATAATCCTTAACAGCATTCCAAGACAGGATATGAGACAATGGTGAAATTTTAGCTTCTTTGTCATGCACATTTCACATTCCAGTAAGTGCCAAGTAGAAGCCACTTCAAGGTTATAATGGGATCCTTTGCAGCATAAAAGAGGAGTATATGTATTTATTGGTCACCCTTCTTTTCCCCTCTGTCTCTTTCTGTACATGTTCCACAGCCTTGCTCCTATCTGATGCAGCTCCTTTCACCTGCCAGAATTGTGCTAACTCACTGAAGATGAAAGGCATTCTGTCTGCAGCACCTGCATGACCAAGAGTTGGCTTCAGTCTATCAGGGCATCATGTCTTTCTATTGATTTTAAGTTGACAAAGATGGTGTTTTTGTGTATTTGTACCCTGCCAGTATTGTAACCATGAACAGTTAGGAGATAAGCTGAGGAAAGCCTGGTTAACCTCACGTGGAGAGAGATTCAGACACCCTTTCTCCACCCTGGTAGCTCTTATGATCTCCCTTGAAGAAAGTAAAGGTAGGATAGTTGAGATTAATTTCCTCTAAATCAACTGACCAAGGAAGAGGACATATATTCTGTTCCTATTCCCTGAGGAAAATAAGAAAGAACACATGGGGAAAATATGAGATTAGGATCCTGTAAGTCTCATACCTTGCATTTATTTTGTATGTTTAAGAACTAAAGTATATGGGGCTGGGGTTGTGGCTCAGTAGTATTGTGTTCGCCTAGCATGCATGAGGCTCTGGGTTCCATCCTTAGCACCACATAAAAATTAAAAAAAAAAAAAAGATCTTCTGTCCACCTATAGCTAAAATGTGTGTGTGTGTGTGTTTGTGTGTGTGTGTGTATGTGTGTGTGTGTGTGTCAGTCAGTGTCAACTGCCATCACAGTCAGGTTACAGAGTACTTTCATCACCCCAGAAGATTCTTTTGTGTTCTTTCTAGTCATTTCCTCTCCCAGAGGTAACTACTTTCTGACTTCTGTTACCATAGTTTAGCTTGGCCAATTCTTTTTTTTTTTCCTTTTTTTTGGTACTGGGGATTGAACCCAGGGGTGCTCAACCACTGAGTCACATCCCCAACCTTTTTTAAAAAAAATTTAGAGGCAGGGTCTCACTAAGTTGCTTAGGGCCTCTCTAAATTGCTGAGGTTGACTTTGAACTTGCAGCCCTCCTGCCTCAGCCTACTGAGCTGCTGGGATTACAGGTGTGTGTCACTGTGCCTGACTTGGTCAGTCCAACTTCATATAAATGAAACTGTGTAGTATTTTGTGTGTGTGTCTTATGCTCCTTTCACTCAGTACACTGTTTTTAAGATTCATACATGTTATTGAGTATATCAGTGACTTATTCATTTTTTACCCCAGGCAATATAACATAATCTTTCATCCATTTTATTTTTTATTATTTTACTTTTATTGGTATATTATAGTTATACATAATAGTGGAGTTCATTTTGGACCTAATCATACATGCATAGCATTTAATTTACTCCATTTCAGTCCCTAGTTTGCCCCCTTTCTCTACCCTCCTCCCTCCCACTATTCTCCATCTTCTACTCTACTGATCTACCTTCCATTTATTTATGTATTTTTTTTTCAGAGCTGGGGATTGAACCCAGGGCCTTGTGCTTACAAGGCAAGCACTCTACCAACTGAGCTATATCCCCAGCCCTATTTATGTATTTTTGATTGGTGCTCTATAGATATACATAAAGGTTGAATTCACTGTGGTATATTATACATGCACATAGCATAATTTTGTCCAATTCATTCTGCATTTCCTCCTTTTTCTTCCCTCCTCCTTCCCCTTTAATCTCCTTCTACTCCACTGATCTTCCCTGTTTTCCCCCTACTCCTTTTGCCCCCTTATTTTACTCTAGCTTCCACATATGAGAGAGAACATTTGACCCTCGATTTTCTGAGTCTGCCTTATTTCTCTTAGCATGATGTTCTCTAATTCCATCCATTTACCAGCAAATGCCATAATTTCATTTGTCTTTATGGCTGACTCAGACTCCATTGTGGATATATACTCCATTTTCTTAATCCATTCGTCTGTTGACAGGCACCTGCGCTGGTTCTATATCTTGGCTATTGTGAGTTGCACTGCTACAAATATTGATGTGACTGTATTCCTAGAGTATGCTGATTTTAGTTCTTTACGGTAAATACAAAGAGTGAGATAGTTGGATCATATGGTGGTTCCATTCCTAGTTTTTTAAGCCATCTCCATACTGTTTTCCAGAGTAGTTGTACTGAACTGCAATCCCACCAACAACGTATGAGTAAATCTTTTTCCCCACATCATAGCCAGCATTTATTATTATTTGTATTCTTGATAATTACCATTCTGACTAGAGTAAGGTGAAATTTTGATTTGTGTTTCCCTCATTGCTGGGGATGTTGAACATTTTTTTCATGAACTTGTTAGCCATTTGAATTTCTTCTTTTGAGAAATGTCTATTTAGTTCTTTTGCCCATTTATTGATTAGGTTATTATTTTTTGCTTTTGAGCTTTTTGAGTTCTTTGTATATTCTAGATATTAATACCCTGTCTGAGGAGTAACTGACATTTTCTTTCATTCTGTGGCTCTCACTTCATGATCTTTATTATTTCCTTTGCTGTGTAGAAATATTTTAATTTGATGTGTCCCACATATTGATTCTTGGTTTTATTTCTTGGGCTTTTCAGCTCTTGTTTAGGAAGTTGGTGCCTGTACCAATATGTTGGAGTGTCAACCCCAATATGTTTTCTTCTAGCGTTTGCAAAGTTTCTGGCCTAATTCCTAAGCCTTTGGTTCATTTTGATTTGACTTTTGTGCAGGGTGAGAGATAGGGATCTAGCTTCATTTTTCTACATATGGCTAGCCAGTTTTACCAGCATTTGTTTAAAAAGGCTATCTTTTCTCCAATATGTTTCTGACACCTTTGTCAAGTATCAGATGACTATAACTATGTGGATTTGTCTCTGTGTCTTCTATTTTATTTTATTTTATTTTTTTTTTTTTTGGTACTTGGGATCAAACTCAGGGGCACTTTATCACTGAGCTATACCCCAGCCTTTTTTTATTTTTTGAGACAGTGTCTCACTAAGTTGCTTAGTGCCTTGTTAAGTTGCCAAGGCTGGCCTCAAACTTGATCCTCCTTCCTCAGCCTTCCAAGTCTCTGGGATTACAGGCATGAGTTACTGTGTCACGCTTGTTTTATTTTTAATTGATAATAATTATTTATATTGCTAAGCGTGGTGGCATATTCTTGTAATCCAGAGGCTTGTGAGGCTAAAGCAGGAGGATTGCAAGTTTGAGGTTAGCCTCAGCAATTTAGAGAGGCCCTAAGCAATTTAGTGAGACCCTGTCTCAATAAAACATTAAAAATGGGCTGGGATGTAGCTTAGTGGTAAAGCATCCCTGGGTTCAATCCCTGGTACCAAAAAATAAATAAAATAAGTAAAATAATTGTTTATATTTGTGGAGTATAATGTGATTTTTTGAAATATGTATATGTTGTAGAATGATCAAAGTAGGCTAACCATTATATCTGTCACCTCAAATATTTCTCATTTCCTTGAGAACATTTAAATCCTCTTTAAGGTATTTTGAAATATATAATACATTAGTGTTAACTATCATCACTGTGTTGTGTAATAGCATACCAGAACTTATTCCTTCTATAAAGCTGAAACTTTGTATCCACTGACCAATTTTTTCTCTTTCCCTGTCAACCCTTCCACCCTGGCCTATGGTAAACACAGTTCCATTCTCCACTTCCATGAGTTCAATCCTTTCAGATTCCTCATATAAGTCAGATGATACATTATTTATTTCTCTGCCTAGCTTATTCTTTCTTTTTTCTTTGAACCCAAGGGTGCTTAACCACTGAGCAACATCCCCAGCTATTTTTATACTTCATTTAGAGACAAGGTCTTGCTGAGTTGCTTAGGGCCTCTCTAAATTGTTGAGACTGGCTTTGAACTCACAATCCTCCTGCTTCAGTCTCCCAAACTGCTGGGATTAGAGGTGTGCACCACTGTGCCTGGCTTGCCTAACTTATTTCATTTAGCACAATTTCTTCTAGATTCATTTATGTTGTCCCAAATGATGAAGTTTCCTGTTGTTTTAAAGGCTGAATAGCATTCCATTGTGTATATGTACCATATTATTTAATCCATTCATCAGATAAGGGACACTGAGGTTGTTTGTATATCTTGGCTATAGTGAAGAGTGCTACAGTGAACATGGGACTGCAGTTATATTTTCTGCATATTTCATTTCTTTTTCTTGCTAAGCAATGTTTAATTTATGAATATATCATAATGTGTTTATCCATTCACCCCTTGATGGATATTTGGGTTATTTCCAGATTGGGTTTTATGAAGGAATTTGTCATGAACATTCTTGAATATTCTTTTTGTGTACACACATTCTATTTCACATTTCACATACATAGGAATAGAAATTTGGTATCATCGGATAGGTCCATAACTTTCCCAAAGGGGTTATACTATTTTATTTTAGTTTTATTATTGGTACTGGGAATTGAACCCAGGAGTGCTTTACCACTGAACTACATCTTCAGCCCTTTTTAGTTTTTATTTTGAGACAGGGTCTCACTAAGTTGCTTAGGACCTCACTGATTGACTGAGGCTGGCTTTAACCTTGTGATTCTCCTGCCTCGGCGTCCCAAGTTACTGGGATTATAGGTGTGCACTACTGTGCCTGGCTATACTATTTTATGTCCTCATTACATCCTTACCAGTACTTGGCTTTGTGTTTTAGTCATTATAAAGCTAAAATGGTATCTCATTAATAGTACATTAAATATTTACCTGCACAATCCATGGAGCCAGGAAGTTGAAAATACAATGTTGGTCCAAACTCTTTCCATTTAACATGGACCTGGGTCCAGATACCCAGTCATAGTCAACTGCTGCTCACTAGATATCATATCATATTCAGTATACCTGCGATACCATCCATCTTAAACTCTCTCTTCACTCTAAAACATTGATGCAAATATTCACTCAAATACATGATACATAACTAATAAATAATCAGAACTTGACTGAAATCTCAATTTCAGAGTATTCTCTGTAATATAAAAAATCCAGTTCAGGGTCACTGCTGAAATGAAATCCATGGGTTTATCACTACAGGAAAAGCTCAAGACTCAGGTAGAAACTACAAAATACTGTGGTGTTACTTGATCCTCAGTGTACTAGTCACTCACCTCATGACTGTAATCATTTCTTAATCAGTCACTCTTAGTCCTCATTTGTAAAATGGGTGTGCCAAATCTGACTGGTGTTCTTTCTTCAGCTGAGATTTGATTAGCCTTAGTTAACTGGAGCTGCTGCATTCAGTGGAACTTTCAGCATGAAGTGGGGAGGAAAGCTTCACTTTAGGGATGTTGGTGTCTTAGAACATGGTGAAAGTCCTTTCTCAGCTGAGCAGATGATGTTCAAGAGCACAGCCCATTCACCAACCAAGACTCTCTGTACACCCCACCAGCTACCTAGTGACAGAATTCATTATAATTCCAGGTTGCAAGTTGTGAGCGCTATGGGCACAATAACTATGGGCTCAGTGTTCCAGGGACCTTTGTGCTAGAGAACTTACAAAACAGAGATACAAATCATTTGAGGTCTTCACCAAACCCTTTTAGCTCTCCACTTTCCAAGTACATGATGAGGCTGCAATTCTCTGTCCCCTTTGAAATCAGACATATGACATATCTTCAGCCAATGAATATGAGCAGAAGTGATATGTGTCACTCCCAATGGAAAAGGCAGTGTGCAGTTTGCTATGTTAAGTTCTACTGCTTCAGTGAACATAAAATATGTGTGGAGATGAGGCCTCATCAGTTTATATCCCTGTGTGGTAATAATGAATAGAGCCTCTTATTGATGTACAATGGGCATTTAGTCTAAGTAAGACCCTGAGATTGGGTGCCTCCTTACATTTTGTGCTTTAGGTCCTGGACCTGAACAAGAATTAAACTGTCATGTTCTGACATGAGATTCTGGAGGG
This sequence comes from Glaucomys volans, assembly GCA_020662805.1. Lineage (NCBI taxonomy): Eukaryota > Metazoa > Chordata > Mammalia > Rodentia > Sciuridae > Glaucomys > Glaucomys volans. The sequence continues at coordinate 587,998 of JAJEJO010050035.1, read as the reverse complement.
GTCATTACTACAGCCCACCGTAACCCACTTTAATGGATAAAACACCTCTCCACTGGACTATAATGAGGAGAATAGGCAGACTTCGGCACTGGTGGTTCTGAAATGGGCCTGAGCGTTCCTTGACCTGGACACTCTAGTTTTGAAATCACTTCTGGTTTTATTTGTGAGTAAGCTGTAACATTTGGGAAAATAGAATCCAATTAAGTAATCAAATTAAGTAAATTTGCAAATATTCCTATATGTGATAGGCATAGCCAGGACATTAAAAAATGAGCAAGTTAATGACATAATTGGGTTTTGTCCCAGAGTAGGGTTGCTTGTACATAGAAAGCAAGAGGGGTAAACAGGCTGGTCAAGATTAAAATCAAATACCTACTCTGCCTTTCTCAGGGTCCGTTAAAAGTAGTGAAATTCAATTTATAGCATACACACAGATTCCCGACAAATTACCTGCTGGGGTCAAAACATGCTCTCCGTGTACACAGTGATGAGTATAAGCAACTCTGTTAACATAACACACAAAGCTTGTAATACTCTTTATTACAGTGCTTCAGATGCCTGTCTAAAGTACTCCATTTGTCTTCAAAATAATCACCTAGTTAAGTAGCATGTGGTAAAAAGTTGAATTCTTTGGAATCCCATCATCATGATGAGCTTTCAGACCTCTTCTAGAAAATCAAAGTAATTTCCCATTGCTACAAATCTTTAGATACTTCACATCATTAGGATGACTGGCAGATCATGCAGTCTTATGCTGGGAGATGGCTCAGGTACTTGGAGAAGGGGGCCTAATAAAGCTAAGATGGAGCTTAAGCCCAGGTGAGCCAGTTAGCTTCACGCAGAGAAAATCTCTCATAGCCATGAACTATACCCAAAATTTGGTCTCAAGACAAATTGTTAAATTAGCCACAAAGAAGCCTGGATAAGCATGTCTATAGCTCCCTACAACCCATTACTGCTAATAGAAAAATAAGTCCTAACACCACTTCTTACTGGTTACATCATCTCTCCAGGGTCTTGCCTACTAACATGATATCTTTAGACATGCTATTCCTTAAAATATTATTTGAAAACAGAATAAATGCCCACAAAGGGGCTTCATGCTTCCACAGGTACTGGATGTCATTCTTCAAATTATTATGCTAATTGAGTCCTTTCTCCCAAACTCTGAACACCTTAGTCACTTTCCTTTAGAGAATCTTCTCTTGGATGTCCCAGAACTCAAAGCCTCAATGGAATCCCAAATCATTATATTCTTCTCCAAACCTGCTTGGCCTCCTACATTGCCAGCCTCAGACAATGCTGAATTAAAGCCTGAAACCTGGGAACCTTAGATTCTTCTTTCCTTCATTATCCACACCTGTCTTCAAATTCTGTGAATTTTCCACCTCAATGGTAACTATACCCCATGCTTCCTCTGTGTTGCCCTTGCTGCTGCCTATTCCATATGCACCATCTTCTCACCCTTGATTGTTACAAAGATCTCCTTCCTGTCCTTTTTCTCTGCAGACTCATGCCCCTCCATTCTACCTCTCATTTGTTCTGGAGTAATCTGTCTGAGACAAAAATCTGATTTTGATGGTCCTCTGCTTTAAAAAGTCCCAAGTGTCCCAATAGGTAAAGAATAAACCCAGGGCTGGGGTCCTAGATTTTCAGATTTCTCTAAGATACCTGTAGCTCCCTTTTAATTACATGTCTTCATCTTGGGCTGCTTATAGTTCTGTGTACATGCTTTATACTTTTATATCTCCATGCTTTTTCTCATGTGGGATCACTAACTGGAAAGTTCTTCCCTCCAAGTTTTGCCTGGAGAGTTTTCTGCTCATCAGCTCAAATGTCACCTTTTTGAGTACATTCCTGAGTTCTTCATCCCTTTCCTTCCTTTATGGTTACACTGTACTGGTAAAATTTCCTGGCCTTGTGTTTCAGTCATCTTTTCCTCCACCTTATCTGAAACATAGTGGTTTAAAACAAAAAAACATTTTATTATCGATCATAATTCTGTGCATGAACTAGCTTGAGATCAGTGGTTATTGTTCTCTTTGTGATATCAGCTGGGGCTGCCATCTGGAATATCCAGAATGGCTCATTCACATGGCTGGTCGTTGGTATTGACTGTTGTCTCAAAATTCAGTCCCCAGTTCTCCTCATTGTTGCCACTTCATGTAGTTTGATCTTCTTGCAACATGGTGACAGATTCAAAGGAGGAGTGTTCCAAGAGGAAAACTTCTAGGTAGAAGGAAAATAAGTCTACCAATCTTTTTGGAAATCCCAGAATGCCACTTCCACCACATTCTATTGGCAAGGCAGTCACTGGCAGGCAAAAGAAATACCACATTTAAAAATCAGGACCAGCATGTTCAAACAAGGAGGGGAGGGCTGGGCGCAATGGTGCATGTAATCCCAGCGACTTGGGAGGCTGAGGCAGGAGGATCGCAAGTGCAAAGTCAGCCTCAGCGACTTAGCGAGGCCCTAAGCAGCTCAGTGAGATCCTGTCTCTAAATAAAAATACAAAATAGGGCTGGGGATGTGGCTCAGTGGTGGAGTGCCCCTGAGTTCAATCCCCAGCTCCAAAAAAAAAACAAAAACAAAAAACCAAAATCAAAAAGCAAGGAGGGGAGGAATTATTAGGTCATCTTTGGAGACTAGCTACTACATCCTTTTGGTTGATATTCAGTCCACCTCTAAAATTCTGAAGGAGTTTGGAGGATAGGCCCCATGTTTTAATCATCTATTTACCCATAGTTCTTAGCACAGGTCCTAGAACATGGTACTTAAATGTTTACTACATGTTTGCTGACTATCAAACCAATTAAATCAGACTAAGTCAACCCATAGATCTGAGCACTTATTCTGTACTACTCCATTTGGTTGTTTGCTGTGGAGTTGAAGAAAGGAAATTTATCCTCCAGGAGCTTATGAGTCAGGGACAATATTGCAGTTAAAGGACAAACTAGATAAGGAGATGATTAATAAACAGTTTAGGGTAATTACAGACAAGATGGACAGACTATGATTGACTTTTATGCTAATTATGTGGTACTAACACCATAGATTTTCAGAGGAGGCTATGTTCACAGAGAGGGGTTTTAGGTAGAAGATGGAGTTGCATCTGAGTCACAATGGCAAGCTGTAATCTGGAATGGGATTAAAATATGAACACAGTGGAATTCCAGAAGGAATTATGTGGAGATGAGATCACACAAGTTGTATTACTTTGTATGCTTACACACACACACACACACACACACACGCATGCATGCACACACATACAAAATTATAATTTTTTCCAAAGAAGACATACTGTATGCATGCTATAGTAAATAAAGAAACAACAGTGGCCAAAAATGTGAGTTCTAAATAACTTTAAAATAATGACTAGCTGGGTGTGGTGTATACATCTGTAATCCCAGTTACTCAGGAGGCAGAGGCAGGAGGATCACAAGTTCAAGGCCAGCTTTGGAAACTTAGGAATATCTTGTCTCAAAATAAAAAGGGCTGTGGATGTTGTTTGATGGTAAAGTGGCCCTGGGTTTAATCCCCAGTACCAAGAAAAATAAATAAACTAATTAATTAATTAAAAATAACTAGGAGAAATGGATACACCAAGCATGGTAGAAACTTTATTACTCACTGAATATCATGCTTTCCCCCACATTTATCAGCCTCTCTTGAAGTTGGCTTAGGATGAAATGCATATGACTTCTGGTCCAAGGCAGTAATGAACAAGTGAGAAGTCTTCATGCTTCCTCTTTCCTTTCTGTGTAGTTGAAGTGACAAATTCTGAGTTGGTAGAACTGCAGAATGGAATTTAGCCTGGATCTGCAAGTTAACCATTGGAAGGTCATGAAAGAGATTTACTTTAGTTGCTTCAGACTGTTGTGAGCAAGAAATAAATATTTTCCTCAACTATTGAGATTTTAGGATTTGTTAGTGCAGCATCACATACGCTAGCCTATTATACCTAGTGTTCTATAAAGGAATTGAATATCAGGTAATACAAATTACTCATCCTCTATTTAGAAAAGATAATAAGTAAACTTCTAAAATATACTTTTGACTATCTGCAGTTGAGAGTTATATCTTCCTTCCTAGGAGCAAATGATTAAGTGATGTCTAATTCAATAACATCTGTATTTCCTTGTGTGCATTGGTTGGGCTCACATATTGCTGTGCAAAACAAGGTAATAGCTATAATCCTGAGCAATAGAATGTGTACCAAGAAGGACAAAGGTTGACTTGAAGTAAACATATATTCCTCAAACCTTATTAAGTCAACATCTTCCCCCAACCAGACTTTATAACATGGTTACTAACAAGTTCAAAATGACTCTCCCTGCTTCTTCTTCCCTGATCCTCATTCTAATAGGTCTGCTAATTAAATGAAAGGTAATCAAAGGGCTAGTCACCCAAGGAAAGAAAAGGGAGCCAGAGGCCAGAGAAATACATGAACTAGAAAACTGGATCTTGGGTGGCATTTTCACTTGTCATTATTTTGTTGCCAGAGACTATCTTAAATCAGGCAGTTTATTTCTTCTATCAGTTCCATTTATCCTCTGGCCTGAAGCAATGTACAGCTGCACACTGGTTTCTGGGTCCCCATGAATTTCTCAAGGCCATATATTAAACTTGAGCCAATAAAAATCATTTCTTTGAAGTAAATTCCCTTGAAGTGAGCAGTGTTTGTAAACGGCCTGTCCTGATAATGGTCCTACTTCATCCAAGGACCAAAGTCTTATAAAAGGTAAACAGAGGTGCCTCTTGGTTATTTGCCCTGAAGAGGGGGAGCCAAGAGAATAAATACCCCAGTTTCATTGCACTCTTACTTTCCCATCTCCTGCCAGTGCCTCCCATTAACTTGTACCAACCAGAAACCAGACTGTACAGGGCACATGGATTGAAGTCCATACAGGTTGGACTTCCCCTTCCAAATCTCTGAGTAAGATGGAAGACAGAGTAGTCCTAGAAAAACAAATAGAGAATATCTAGCACACCGAATGAAGATGAAAGGTTGTAACCTCAGAGAAAGTGTATATTTAACTGAACTAATATCAACCATGGATTAATACATAACCAATACATAACATGGGCATATTTAAGTTCAAAGGCCGTTTGTTTGTTCTTTAAAATAATGATTTCCCTTGTCCCCCCAGAACAGGATAGTGAGGAATTGAAGACTGCAAGGACATTTTTCTTCTTCAGAATATAAAGGATGTGGGTGTTTTATATGTCTTATTAATGTCCAACCAAATAGGAACTGCCAAATAACTTTCCTATGACCTTTGTGCTAAAAATTTGACCTATATTAGAGCCAACCAGGATGTATTAAGCTTTCCTACATCTGATCAGCAGCTAGAAGCAATGTTCTCTGGAAGATAGAACCCATGGCTCAGACCTGGATACTCTAAACCTCAATATGGATGGGTCCTAGCACCCTTTAAGGGTATGATTTAGGGATAATAAAAGTGTCGATGAGGGGATTCTTTGTCCTGGCTCCTAATGCTCAGGTTTCTACCTCCTTCCTAGGTCATGTATCACAGCCTGTCAAATTCCCGTGTGAGTCTGTCTCCACTCACTAATCTCTGCTAACTACTTTCTTTCTCTGGAAGCTCTCACCACTCCCCTGGTTCTCAGTGGGTTCCAGTTATCTGAAGGTCTTGTTACCCCTACTCTCTGCCCTCTCCAGTGTGTACCAGACCAACCTCCACCCCACACTGACTATATTGTTTTGCCTCTGAGTTACCTCCTATGGCCTGCTCTCTAAATATCTCTGTCCTCTGCTGGTTTCCACTAATTCCCTGCATCCCCAGAGTACCTTTGCCTTCTCCTCCCCAGAGATGCTGTGCTTTCACATTCTATATCCCAGTCAAGAATTCTACACCTTTTCTTCCCAAATGGTAAACTGGAATTATATCTCAAACAAGCAACTCATAAAAGTGTTTAATTCACTAAGTCATCTCCTGTCAGCTCTGTTTTCCTGATGGGGTAGGGCTGGGAATGAGGAGTGTTAAAAGATAATTAAAGGCATGGGGCTGGAGTTGTGACTCAGTGGTAGAGCACTTGCCTCACACATGTGAGGCACTGGGTTTGAGCCTCAGCACCATTTAAAAAAACAAATAAATAAATGGAATAAAGATATTTTAAAAAGACGATTAAAGGCAGGGAGTAAAATCATGACTCTTATGTAAATATAAGCCATATACATGTGAAAGATGGATTAATGAGGAAACCAGTAAGATGTTACAAATGGTTCAAAGAGCCATACATATATAGGCAAGAAGGAATGTTGAAATGAGTATACAAATAGATGCAAAATGAGTCAAGAATTAATTGCATACTAGCAGATAATTAATTTGCATTTCTATGGACAAGATTCACTTGCATTATTATTTTCTATAATTTAGAGTTATAAAATAGCTCAAAGTCAGTGAGAAGTGGGATAATCCAGAAGGCTACTCTAAAAAGGACATGCAATAAACTTTTTTTTTTTTTTTTTTTTTTGCTGATTTTAAAGTCTTTCACCCACAGCTAGTGTAACTAACATAAGCACTCACTGTGAGGTTAGAACAGGTGTTTGTTCTTGTGGAGACCAAGGAATGAGTCTTCCTTATCTCTAAACCTTGATAGGGGATGGAGGCCTCCTCTTCCCTTTTAGAGCATTGCTACTCAAGAGTGCATTAGCATCACCTGAGATGTTTAGAAATTCAGATTTTTGACCCCGGTCTAAATAATCTACATTTTAAAAGGTCTAAGACTTAAATAAATGGAAAGATATCCTATGTTTATGCATTGAAAAAGTTAGTATATTAAGATGTCAACAATTTCCCAAATTATCTGCAGATCCAATGCAGTCCCTTTCAAAATCTCAGAAGGAATATTCATACATTGCTGGTGGCCATGTAAAATGATGTAGCCACTTTGGAAAATAGTCTAGCAGTTCCACAGAATCAAAAACATGTTCATGTAAAAACTTGTACATAAATATTCATAACAGCAATAGTCATAATAGCCAGAAAATAAAAATAAAACCAAATGTCTATCAACTGGTGAAAGGATAGATACAATGAGATGTATATGTATAATGGAATATTATTCACCAATAAAAGGGATGCAAAATAAAAAACATGCTAAGTGAAAGAAGCCATGCACAAAAGATCACATGTATTATGATTCCATTTAAATGAAATGTCCATAATAAGGTTATCTATAGAAACAGAAATTACAGTAGTGGCTGCCAGACCTGCAGAGAGGCAGGATGGAGAATGAGTGTTAATGGATAGGGATTTTATCTTGGAGTGATAAGAAAGTTCTGAAATTAGATTTTTTGGTGATGGTGAAAAAGCACCATGAATGTACTAGAAGTCATGGAAATGTTTATTTTCCAGGGGTGAATTTTATGGCATATAAATTATATCTCATTAGAGTAGCTATTTTTCTTTTTAGATAGTCCAGGAATACTCAGAGCAGTGTTGTCTGGGTTGCTCATGAAACTCAGAACTAGCATCCTCTGCCCCCACTCTGATTACACTCTCTATCCCTGAAGCTATTCAGGCGGCGAATACAAAAAGCTTGCCCTTATGTTCATAAATAACTTTTAAAAATATTATATAGGTCATAGGGTCAGGGCAGGGTTGCCCCCATTGCTTATGGAACTTGGTTCTAGAATGCCGCTCCTGACCCCTTACCCTCCCCCAAAGGAGTCTACCCCATTGCCAGAGCAACGGTTTCTATTGCTTACTTCCGGTCGCCATTACCCGCTTCCGGTCACCATTTTCCGCCATTATTCTCTTCGGTTCTGCCTGAGGTGGGTCGGACTTAGAGCCTCTCTGGCCTACTCTCCACAGACAACCGCCCTCATTCACCTTGGGGGCCCCTAGGGGTCCCCAAAGCCACCACTGCCTGTGCCCTTGTGCTGTCTTTGCCGTGGGTACGCAGCCTGTGCCCTCCATGGCCCTCGCTGAGCCATCGCAGGTGCGCCACAACTACCACCCTGACTGTGAGGCCGCTGTCAACAGCCAGATTCAGTTGCAGTTGTATGCCTCCTACGTTTACCTGTCCATGGCCTTCTACTGCGACCGCCAAGAAGTGGCCCTGGAGCATTTTGGCAGTTTCTTCCTGCGTCGATCCCACGAGTGGAGGGACCAATCCGAGAAGCTTCTGGAGCTGCAGAACCAGCGCGGCGGCTGCGTCCACCTCTACAACATCACCAGGCCTGATCGCAACGACTGGCACAGTGGCCTCCAGGCCATGGAGTGTGCCTTCCACCTGGAGAAGAGCATCAACCAGAGCCTCCTGGAGCTGCACCAACTGGCCACCGAAAAGGGGGACCCCCACCTCTGCCACTTCTTGCAGTGCCACTTTCTACACCAGCAGGTCCTGACCATCCGGGAGCTGGGCGATTACCTGACCAACCTGCGCAGGATGGAGGCGGCAGAGGACCACCTGTCCCAGTTCTTCTTTGACAGGCTCACCCTGGGCAGCAGTCACCAGGACAACTGAGAAGGACTGTGCTTCTTGCCCAAGCCAGGGAGTTTTCCTGGGGGTGGGTCACCAGGCTGGGCCTACACATTGCTCTTTCAGCCCATTCACTTCAGCTTGGGCCTTTCAAGTTTGATTGTTGCTTCCAATAAAGTTATTTATTTGGTTCTTGAGAAAACGAAGGTGTCTAGTTGATGTGTGTGTATGTGTGTAAAACTCACCTTTTAAGAATGAGTGCAGATTCCAGGATTCTGTCTATCCACCTAAAAGGCAGCTCAGATCTCCATAGGTGGAGAGAAAAAATATTCCATGGGCCCCTGGAAAACACAAAATCAGTCTTCCTTTCTAAACAATGTGTGCAGGAAGGTTAGGATGCTGTGGGAGGATTTCGTGGGGGTCTTTGTGGCTATTCACTGCTGGGTACAAGTGTAAAAACATGTTGCCTCTGAGGAAGTAAAGGGAATGGGATTGAGCATGTATTGAAACAGAGGGATCTGCAACTTTATCTAAAAACTTATAGTTTACTAGAATATGCAAATGTTTAACATTTCTTCATTCTGAGAAACAAGATGAGAGCCCTAGAAGATAGCATGTCAGAATACCTCTTTGACTAACTTACCTTGGACTACAATGATAATGGAAAATCAGCTTTATGGGCTTCCCCATATCAAGTGAGGTTGACGAACTAAAATAAGAATGGAAGGGCTGGGGATATAGCTCAGTTAGTAGAGTGCTTGCCTTGCAAGCACAAGGCCCTGGGTTCAATTCCCAGCACCAGAAAAATAAAAAAGGGCTATGAAATAAGAGTGGCACTTTGCAAACTCAAGTCCTTTTATTTTCATTATTGTGTTTTATTTTTATAAGAACCTCAGGAAATAGGAACGGCAGGTATTATGTCCATGTTTTGGAAATGTGGAAATGCTAATTTGGCATTGCAAGTAAACAATACCTGGTATCAAGAGACCACACATTCATATTGACACTCATTCTTCAAATCTGTGAGTCATCTGGTCTAGAATATTTTCCAAACTGTGAATCAAATCTATTAGTGGACTGATAAGTTAATATGTGAATCATTTCTGCTTCCTTGTATCTTTTGACAATTTTTTTGGCAGATTGTTTGCCCTTTTCTTAATGATTTGTGGGAAATAATTATGTATTTTAGTCATTTAGTTTTGTTTTCTGAGGTTCCTCTTCCAGTTTGTAGTTTGAATTTTTACTGTCCTTTTGGAATCTTTATTACAATTATTAACACACATTAGGTGTAATTAATAGGTATCATTACTTTTACATATATGCATTATCTCATTACTTGATCATATCTACTTTCCCTTTTGTCCTATCTTATCCCCATTCCCCTTCCCTGAAAATATGACTATGTCTTTGTCAGTGAGAAAATGGGAGTCCACACAGGTAAGAAGTTATGGAATTGGGACAAGAACACAGATTTTCTGATGCCATGTTTTACTTTGTTTCTGTTACCCTGCAGGTATATCAATGAGCTAAGGATGATTGTGTAGGTAGACTGGGATTCCTGCCAGGTAACCAGCACCGGAAGGGAGGGAAATTCCCCACACTCTTAAAGACAGCCCTGATCACTGTAGTCTTTCCCCTAATTTTAGGTATGCCTTCCAGCCAAGGGTGGGGATGGCTTCTAAACATCAGCCAAAATTTTCATGTGAAAGAGACCTTCAGAATTAGCAACAGACTATGTAACAGGTATCAAGGCACCTCCCAGGAAGGCAGTCAACACTAGTACACCTTAATCCCTCTGTTCACACTCTTTCCCCAACACAGGCAGCAACACTATTACCTGAGTTGGCACTGAATACCTGGAAAGACTTTAGGACTGGAAATCCCCAAAGAGTGCAGAATCACTCAGACGTTTTCACCTGGAGTAGCTTCACTATAGGCACAGTAGGTAATGGGGGTAGCTACAGAACACATATGCTCTCTCTGCACATTTAGTTCACCTGAAAGTGTAGACAGAGAAGCCTGTAAGTTTTCCATGCACAGTGTACTGTAGTCTTTATACTGTTGTAATCCCTTCTCTGGAATCTACAGCTGATCCCAGGCTGGTTCAGTCTTGGTCTGAGGGCCTCCCCTTCAGCCCATCTTTCCTTTTCCTGTGATTCAGAGGAACTCTCTGAGATAATGCACAGAAGCCCACTTAGAAATATTTTTTTATTTTACCTGGAAAAACAGGATTTCCCCATATGTAAGACTCAAAGAGAATTGTGATTATATGCAGTGCTTATTACAAGCCACTACTTGTAGTGCCACATTTTGCAACTTTTCTTAAAGAATCCCTGGCAGGAAAATCTTGGTACAGAGGAAGCACAATTGTTTCTCTTTGTTCTTTTGCAAGAAACATGCAAATGTTCTAAGTCACTTCCTTTTGGTTAGGTTTTGAGGGTCACAAACAGCCTTTTGAATATGCGGTGCAGTGGTGGAAAGAAGAAACTTCTAGGCTAATTAAGTTTGCCTCATTGTACTTTCCAATGATTAGACTTTGTCATTTCCTGCAGGTCTACTTATTTTTCTCCCCTATATTCCTCTCAACAGGGGTGAACAAACTTCTCAATTCATTGGTAACTGGATTTTTCAATACTTAGAAGTGATATGTGACTTGGTCCTCCAGCTCTGGAAAATACACCCTGCGACACACAGGTGGTTGATTGTCAGTCCTTGGCCATGCTTTATTGCTTGGGAGAATGATGTCTGAAACAGTGGCTGTTGCTATGGGTACCAGAGTCTCAAGCAATGATAATATCAGGACAGACTAAGGGAAAATGGTAAAATTGATAACTTCATCTCAGACTCAAACACGGATTCAAATTAACTGTGTTGAATAATTTACCTCTAGGGAAAAAAATCCTCACTCTATCACAAAAGGAAATTTCTTAATAGATGGTTGTCACTGACAACTTATACTTCATTTTCCAGAAAAAGGAAAAGTATTTTTTTCCTCAGAAATGTGTGACAAGGAGTACAAAGCACCCATTAATTTATCTTGAATCTTCTCTACTCTGGAAATTTGTCCTACATTTCTGATTTTTAAATTCTCCTTTAATTTCATTTTACTTGCCAGCAACTCCAGATTCTTTTCCTAAGCCCAAGAAACATATATCTGATCAAGTATTCAGTAGAGGAAGGCAGATTAGTAAGAAGGAAGATTAGTAATCTCAGAGGTAAAACTGTGCTTCATGTTTTAAAATAACAATTTTTATATAAATAGGGTGTGCATGTGTGTGTGTGTGTTAGTTCTGAGTTCAGTTTCAAAGGGATACCAGTGGAGGATTTGCTTCAGGAAAGCTAAGTTTAATGGCGGAATGACAGTAATGACATTAGCAAAATGTTGGGACACCTGAAACGTAAAGAAATGTATACGTGACTCACTAAGCCAAGGGTGAGATTGGAAAAGAGTAGGGTATAGTGAAAAAATAAAGTTATAATGGCAACATATTTTTAAGAATCATGTTTCAGTTTGGGATTGGGTTAGGTTACCTATAGTAACAAAAAACAGAAAAGCAGGAACTCGAAAAAGGTAGGTTTTCTCCTCCACCTGGAAAAGAAGTATGGAGGAAAACAGTGCCACTGTGAGAAGTCTTTTCTACCCCCCCACCCTCTTTCTCCCTCTCTCCCCGTGCCACTACTTGGGCTGGAACTCAGGGCCTCATGCATGCTAGTGAAGTGCTCTACCACTGACCATACCTCCAACCCAATGAGAAGTCTTTGTGTCATCTTTCACTGATTCCCAGATGCACATTTTCACACCTTTGAAATTGGGATGTTTGCTATCTTACAGTCACTGTCACCTGTAGCTGTCATTGCTTGAGTGTGCACTTTGAAACTCAACAGAGCAGTTATCATTGGCTAGGAAAACCTCTGGAGACGTAAGAAGAATATTCTTGAAGAAAAACTGTATCATCAGCATGCTTAATAGAACATATGACAATATTAAGATACCTAAATGATTCTGAGTACAGAAGTGATTCAGAAGAGTGGAAATTTGAACCCAAAGAAGTGCTAGCAGTGCTTTAATCAGTTTATTTAATGCAATTTCCTTTTTGTGTATGTAACACAAGAATGAGGCAATGGTAAAAATCCATGCCTAAATAAGTGTAAAAGAGATCTTTCTGTATGTGCAAATTAAAAAATCTAAGGGATAAGAAAACATTGTGTCCTAGTTTCATTGGTAGAATTTTTTTCTTTATTGTAGTCTTATTTTTCATGACCTTGAGCGTTTTGAAGAGTATTGATCATGTATTTTATAGAATGTTTCTCAGTTTGGATTTGCTAGGTGTTTCTTTCATGGTTACACTGGTATTCTGAGTTTGGAGGATGAAGTCCAGAGAGGTGAAGTGTTTTTTCTCATCATATCAAGAGGGCTACGTCACTTCAATATGATTTATCACTGGCCATGTTAGCATTTTTCACTTGGTTAGGGTGCTGTTAGCTGGGTTTCTCCATTGAAAAGTACCCCTTTCCAAACTATAGTTTAAAGCAAATCACTTAGTCCAGTTCACCCTTAGGAAGCAGAGAGGAGGAATTAAGGTTCACCTCCTGGAGAGAAGACTCTCTACCTATAATATTTGGAATTCTTCTATAAGGAAAATTTGTACCTTCTCTGCTTATTTATTCAATCATTTATTTATCTCAGTGTGAACTCATTAATATGTATTTAATATATTGGGTTATAGTCCAAGACTATATTGGTTTTGTTCCTTAAATTTTTTCACATTTGGTCACTGGGAGCTTGTTCAGTTGACTTCCATATCTCTTTGACATACTCTCAGTACTGTGATACTGTGTGTGTGCGTGCATGTGTGTGTGTGTGTGTGTGTGTGTGTGTGTGTAGCACTTTCTTACTTTCTGGTACTATAAGATACTCCAGACTCATGATGTGTTTCCCTGCCCCAGTCTTAGAATTAGCCATTTCTCCAAGGAGTCCTAGTTCCTTTTATTGGATAAATGGTATTTTAAAACTAAGATCTGTCAAACTAATTGGAAGAGCTCTCATAAAACTCTGTATTTCTGGTTTCTCTTTGAAATATTATCTGGCTACTTTGGGCCCTATTCCCATGGGACCCTTCATATGGGGCTGAATTCAGTTACCACTTTAGAGCATATATATTCTTCAGTTCACCACAATATATGCCATTCAAGCAATGTAACTTAGGCACTCTAAGGGATATTTTTTTATTGATATAATTTCCTGAAGCCCTGCAGGCACTCAACTTTTGTGTTGTTGTACCTAGACTTTCTGTTCCAGGTGACCATGGAGAGAGTGAAAGAGTCAGTGACTTGGTATGCATCCTCTACCCTGGAAAAGTTTAGCTCCTATCCTCTAGATTAGCATGCCCCTCTGTCTTCAGGTACCTAATAGTATTCAGGAGGTACTTGAATCCTTGGTCTCTATTTCCTCACTTTTCCCAGTTGTCCCAGCTGTGGAATACCTCTAGAAACTTAAATTGAACAACAAATAGAGCAGTGATGATAACTTTGAAATCGTATTTGAATGTTTATTATGTTTGCAGAATTGAAAACTTGAGACATAATGGGTTAAAAGTCAAACAGCACAGGTTATAATTCAGTCTGCAGGTGTCTCTGTCCTTTTCTCATCCCCTTCTTGGCCAAGTACTCAGTTTATTTTCCCTTTTTTTATACTCCTTGTCACCATTGGAATTTACCTTGATGATTTTGCAGTCTTCAAATACATTGTCAGACAGAATAGACAAAGGGTTGCAAACCAAAAGACTTATACATCAAATTAAGCTTCCTGAATCACGCAGTTTACTGAATGATTTAGAACATACAGTGAGAAGCAAGGAGAGAGAGATGGAGGAAGAGAGGAAACTAGCAGTCTTGAACCTTATTCCATATGGTGTTCATATGTTCACTCCCTCTTTACTGCTTTAGCTTTGCCCACTGACCATGGTTTTGAGGACCAGTGATGAAGATATCTGGAGTCATCTCACACCTGCTCTATCAGAGAGACCTAGGGGCAAATATTCCTGGACATAGCTGTAACTCACTCATCACCTTCTGAGCAGGGAGGTGTTTTGATGCAGTATAAAACCAGATGAAAAAGGTAGGTGATCTAAAGATGTACCAACTGTCATGAATACCTGATTTCTATTCCATCCCTTACTATTCATATATTTATATATTCCTATTCAGATATCACATATATTCTGCCTACCTTTTCCATGTCTACTGAGTTTCAGAAGAATTGTCTGTCCTTAGTTTCATCTCTCCTGTCTTCTTTGTTATTCTTATCTATTGCAAAATTGATTGAGTGTTCTTAAATAAATATTAAACATTTCCCAGTGCAAGCATCTTCTAATTTGTTTTCTAGAGATGAAATGGCCTGGCAAGGTATCATGAATCTTTTGCAGGCATTATTGGTGCAATTTCTGGCATTGCTTTCTTGCCTGGAACCTTTATTGACCACCTTGATGATCATCTGGAAGCCCTCTTAGGGGCATATCTGCCTCACAAAGAGGGTATCATGACCCAGTTTTCTTTAAGGATCATGATTTCTTAGCCCCTAGAGTGCCTAGGAAATCATTTGCTTCAATGATCTGGAAAAGATAGAAATGTAGTCTTCTTAAAAAGGGGCATCCCTGTGTACTTGCATCATGTTTGTGTTGGGTCTGACACTTGCAGCAGATTATTAGGTCTTGGGGGCTCTTGAAGGAAGAAAGGTGAGGGAAAGAAGTCAATTCAATAAGCTGAGAGTACCTGGAAATTGAAGATATGAATACAGGAGGTAAATACATAGATGCAGGGAATATCAAGAAGCCCTGTGGAATTTCATTGCATAGCTATAAGAACAGAAAAAGGAAGCAGCATGGGAGTGATTAAATATGGCACCTGAATATATATAATACTAATCTGTTATTAAAATTAAGTTTTCTCAGGCAAGTGCAGTCTTGCCCATTAAGAGAGTAGATCAAGGAGCAGCTCAAGGCCAGTAACTTCAAGGACAGTGAAGAGTAAAAATCCCACTCCAGTTCTCAGAAAGGGGAATATCCACATGTCCTCCAGGTGAAGGCAAGTTATGTGCCTTACAACCAGGCAACTGAGGTACCTCCTCTTTCAGTTTAGTCTGGAAGGATCTTTTCCTCACAAACCTAACTTCCTTTGATCAGGAAAAATCTCCACCTCTCCATCAGGAGGCTCCCAAGAGGGACCTCCTCAAAAAGAACCTCCTGGAAAATGTGAAAAAGATGACTGGAGGGCTGAGGTGTTTGGGGGTCTGTTCCCATCCTGGAGAGCATTTTAACAGGATTCCTTAGTTGGAGATGATTCAGTATGTAGCAGTGCTTTGGTACAGAAGAGCTGTTTGCATAGGGGAACTCAGTGATGCAGCCTGGGAAGGGTTCCTATTGACATAATCACAACAGACCCAAGGTTATCGTTGCATGTCCCACATGGGCGAGGAAAAGGGTTCCTGTGGAGGGATGGGCTGGTTGTGAACTAATCGCTAAGAAATGTATCTAACAGAAAAAAGGACAAGAAACAGCATTATCTTTAGAATGGGGGCATAAGGCTTTGAGCCATTCATAAGGGTCTGACTCTAACAAAATGGAGGAGCCCAAGTTTTCTTTCTTTATAGTGGTACAGATCAAAGGGGGACAGTAGGAGCATCTTCCGTGAGAAACAGGATTGGGTAGAATTAAGCAAGCCATTTGGCTCTAGTGGATCATTCCACATCCAGGGCCTACAAACTCCAGAGATGAACCACTGCATGGAAACCACTTACTCCAGGAAATCTGGAACAATGTTTCATAATTGTGAGCTCCTGAATCCAGATTTCCCTGACTAATAGTTCAACCAAGCCTGGTTTTATTTGCTGGCCATGGATGGCGCTCTGCACCAAGGGTCTTGAACAAGACTCCTAATGCATCAAACTAACTGGATTCCAGGGACCCCCTGATATTTTTAGTAACTCCCACTCTAGCATTTTTCTGTTATCTGTCAAATTACACCTTGCTGAAAGTGAAGATGTTGCAATAGGAGGTTGGTAAAGGAGAGGAGCAGGAACTTTCCTCTGAACAAATGAGGAAGACCCACTTCACCTATCTGATGTGTTCCTTTAGGTAGGTAGAGCTGTTTGCATAGGGGAACTCAGTGATGCAGCCTGTGTGTGTGTGTATACACACACACACACACACACACACACACACACACACA
>JAJEJO010050035.1:370471-571218 GCA_020662805.1 Glaucomys volans | reverse complement strand
CTTTTGGAACCAGGGATTGAACTCAGGGACACTTGGCCACTGAGCCACATCCCCAGCCCTATTTTGTATTTTATTTAGAGACAGGGTCTCACTGAGTTGCTTAGGGCCTCGCTGAGTTGCTTAGGGCCTCGCTAAGTTGCTGAGGCTGGCTTTGAACTCGTGATCCTCCTGACTCAGCCTCCCAAGTCGCTTGGATTACAGGTGTGCGCCACCACACTCAGCTCCTGAATGTTCTTAAACCACAGGGAGAGTGTCTTCATCCTAAGTGGAAACTTAAGGGAAAAAAATCTGGGAGAAATGGAAAATGCTAAACTTAGGAGAAGAAGTAGAGACCTGAAGGTGGCAGGAAAATGGAGAACCAAAACATAGTCATTATCATCTGACCCATGATGGTATTGAGGTTTGTAAAAATATAGGAGAATTTCACATATTAAAATATGAGAAGTCCACATTGAAGAAAGCAATTTTAATACCTAGAAAAAGTGTTTGCTTTTTTCCTCTAGTCAATCTTAAATACTTATGTGAATGTATATGGAAAACAGGGTAAAGAAATGAAGATCAGAGTTGCCTATGGATGGAAAAACTGTGATCTGGATCTTGTTCTAAAAGATGAGTTAAGCTGAAACTTGTGAGAGAGGAAGAGGTAGCTTGAAAAATGTGGGAGTGAAAACAATAGGAGATTGACTTCAAAATCAGGGCTTGGGGAAACTGAGAATGAAGGCAAGACAGGGGATTCAACTGGTATGAAGGGAAGGAGAAATGTAACTCAAGGTGTGATGATAAAAGGTAAGAAATGGAAGATGACCTCATATTAAGGTCAAGGGTATAGCTTTTATGTTTAGTAAAAGGCCTTTTGGAGGAAGCTACATGTTTGGATTGGGGTTGCAGGAGTGAGTTGTCCAATCCCTTCTTGGAGATCCCTGGAATGATGCAGGTGTCCAGTGACAAACACCTGGCATAAATATGAAAATGCGTAACTAATGACCCTGTATTTGAAGACACAAGAAAGAATATTCTGTTTAGTTAGGCACGTGGCATCGAAAAGTTCTGTACAAGGTCTTGCTGTCCTCTTTCTTTATAAAGCGGAGTTTGACTATTGTTTCAATTTGCTGCCTCAGAAGAGTACAAGCCCAGATGTCAGGATGTCAGAGTGCTAGAGGAACATCAAAGCCCTTGGTGATGCCGGAGCAAGTGTTTTTTGAGCAACATCAAAGAAATGCAGGGCTTGCACCCTTCCTCTCAGAGAAAGAACATCAGACTCAGCTCTGGCAGCTTTTACCTCCCTTGAAAACTCATTTACCGTCTTTGTCAGACATTTGGAAGAAGTAAGTTTATCAGCAATCTCTGAAGTTTAAAAGATGCCAATGCATCTTAACCAGTAGTCTTTCCCAGGGGGTGTATACATATCAGGACAGCATCCAGGAACAATGGTGGCATTTTACTATTCAAGTAACAAGACTGGACCACCCCTCTCTGAATGACCACATCATCATAGGCATATATGAAGAGAGAGCCCCCAGAAAACCACTCATACCCCCCCAAACTAATACCATCACCATTGCATTCTGCCTTGCTAATCTCACTTTACCTTGAACAGCACCCACCCCTCCCTCCCCATTTTCCCAGGAAAAACCTCACTCTCCACACTTTAATCCCCCACAAGGCCTTGCCTAACATTTTTGTTCCCTTCTTCCACCCCTGAACTTTTGAAGCCCTTTTCCTTTACCCTTTGAAACTCATGGACCATCATCTCCCTTAATAAGATTTTCTTATGTTCTCAACCTATTTTCTGAATATTCCCTTCTTCTTGTTTTAACTGCAATCTGGAATTATCCCAAGGACACTCCTTCCTCTACAGTCCTCTCAAGTGATAGCCATCCCCCAACAATACTACTGGGCCTGGAGATGATTATCAGTGGCCTCCTGCTTTCTTATTGCTACTGCCAGACTATTTGTCCTGTTCCTTCCTTTTTAATCCCCCCAGTTTAGACTTAATATCATCATATTATGCCTATCACTATCTTTTCTTGTTATAGCTATCTAGAGATAGCCCACCTGATATTTCTTGGTGATGTTAGCTCCTGGGTAATGGTAGCATTTAGTTATGAGCATTGTTCTAATTCCTAGTGATTTCAATATCCATATAGATGGTGCTTCAACCTGGCCCCTTAGTCCCTTGATCTGTCCTCCTCCCGTGTTCTTGTCCTCTAATCTACTTAGCCACTCATTGAAGTAGCCATATCAGGGATCTTGTCATCTGTGCTGATTGGAATCTTCATATAACGTTTATCTCAGCATCAGACTCTCTGACAACCACCTCATTTTTAAAATTTTAGTTGTTGATGGACCTTTATTTTATTTATTTATATGTGGTGCTGAGAATCTTACCCAGTGCCTCACACATGCTAGGCAAGTGCTCTACCATGGAGCTACAGCCCCAGTTCATCTCCTCTTTTTCTAGTCATTCTCTCTGGAGTGTTGATATCCCAAATCCTTGAATCCCTCTGGGAAATCCAGTCAATTGGTTCATGATATTTTCACTATGCCTCAATTCTTTGATTTCTCTTGGCTCGGATTAAATCCCATGGTCATTGATGATAATAATTCCCCTAGATATATTTCTACCCAATCTGACCTGCTTTGTTTTACTAGCTTGGCAAAATTGCCAACTTGATGGAATCAATTTCTCCCCTATACCACACTTGTAACCATGAAACTGGATATGGCTAGAGAAACACCCAACCATTTCAGATAAAGCACTTAACAAATATGATTCTTAAGTTGGCCCTTAGTGTTGCCAACCATTTTATTTCCCTGTCCTACCCACTCTCCTATCTTCCCTGATCATCATTCATGCATTCTCCTCTGTATCTGTCAGTCTTTGCTACATGGCAAGCCATCCCAATACACACTACTTGAAGGCAAATCACATGGCCAATTCCAGAATCAGTGTGTGGGGAATTACAAGGGCCTAATGCACTGTAGGTGATTACTGGAAAAATCTACAACCTCTAACCACTCACACCTCTTCCCAATCCTCCCTCTCAGCTAATGAACTTCCATTCTGTTTTAGTGGAAAAATGAGGAAGGAAGGGAGGGAGGGAGGGAGGGAGGAAGGAAGGAAGGAAGGAAGGAAGGAAGGAAGGAAGGAAGGAAGGAAGAAAAGAAAGGAGGGAGGAAGGGAGGGGGAGGGAGGGAAGGAGGGAAAACTATTAAGAACTTCACAGATTTCTACCTACTATCATATCTCCCCCAACCAGCATCTGGGCACATTTATTCTACCTTCTCTCCTGTTATTTGATGAAACTTCCATGTCCCTATCTAAAGCTAATCTCTCCATTTTGCCATGAATCCCTCTTGCTCCCCAAAGGACTTTGCTTCTGTTTTTCATCTGGAGTCACTCTTGCAGATACAGCCATCTGGTGCTTTGAGCAACATGCTTTGAGACGGCTTTACTCTCTTTTGCATTATATTTTCTCTCTTCATTGAATCATTCTCTTCAGAATAAAAACAGGATATTTTTTTCTCCTACACCCAAATCTCCCTTTAGTAGCCCTCTGCCTACTGATCTTCTTCACAGCTAAACTCCTTGACACGACTCTCCATGTTCATAGTGTTCATTTCTTCTCCTCCCAACGCTCTTAAACTCACTGTAACATTCGTGACTTTTGTCTCAGACTGCAATTTCTCCTTGCTGATCAAGCTAAGGATTAATTTTAGCTCTCATCTTACTTGAACACTTTCATGAGCTGACCCTCAGGATATTTCACTCTTCTGGTTTTCTTTCTACCTCTCTGCCCTCCTCAGTTTCCTGTTCCTCTTAGTGTTCCTCTGTTCATCTTCATCTTCCCAACATCATAGTTATGAAATGTTCCAGGACTCAGTTCTTAAAGCTTTCTTCTCTACTGTGTATGAGCACTCCTTTGGTGATCTATCTTATGAAGCTCATGGATTCAAAATGTGCACTGTGTGCTGATAATGCTAAATGTATATTTTTCAGTCTAATCCTCTCTTTGAAAATCCAGACCCCTATTTACAAATACCTACTTGGATGTCTAACAGACATCTTTTTAAAATTTATTTTAATTTTTACAGACTGCATTTTGATTCACTGTACAAATGGGGTACAACTTTTCGTTTGTATGGTTGTACGTGATATAGAGTCACACCATTCGTGTAATCATACATGTACATAAGGTAATGATGTCTGTCTCATTCCACCATCTTTCCTTCCTCTTGAAATTAATGTTCCACATAGTGTTTACCCTTTGATCAACATCTATCAGTTTTAAGATGAACAAGTTCTGGGTATCTAATCTAATGTACAGCATGAGTGGTGATGGATGTGTTAATTAGTTTGATTGTGCTAATCATTACACAGTGTGTATCAAATCATCACATTATATGCCTTGAATATATGCAATCTTTATTTTTGAAAGACTTTAAAATTAAAAAATACAAAAAATTTACCCAGGATGTCAAAAGATAGTATCTAAGATGAACAAGTAAGTACATAGCAGAACAAGTACATTATTTAGAGATATGAAGATAACTTCCATAAAAAAAATCTAAAAGAGGTTTACTTTGGGGATTATGACTAGACTAAAAATAAAAGTACAAGTGAAAACAAGAATGATCAATTTTAATGGTATGTAAATATACGCACATTCAAGGTATATGCATACATACATGTACACATACCACTATTTCTCCAGGTGCTATGAAATTTAAACAAATTTATCATTTTCTTTTGATGAAAATAATTGATTATTTTTCCAAAGACATTATATCAAATAATTGAAAAAAAGTGCCAGGGAGAACTCATTTTTCCCTAAAACCTCTAATTACTGGAGATTTTCAGTTTTTTACGACAAAGGCCATGAAGTTATCTTTAATTCCTCTCCTCATATACCCTGCATCCAAATTATCAGGAGAAGTTTTCAAAATATACCTAGACTCTGCCACCTTCTTACTTCATTGCTACCACCCATATTCAATCTACCACACCTTTCACCATGGTTATTGCAGTAGATTCTTAACTCATCTCTTTGCTTTTGCTCTTTTACCTTATGATACGTTTTCAACACCACAATCAGACTAAGCACTTAAAAACATGTCAAATCACTCTTATGCTACAGTAGTCCATGATCTATAGCTCTTACAATCTACCCATACCTCACCCAAACCTATTCCTTCTGCTCTTATTTCTTACTAATTGTACTCTTCTCTATGTTCACTTAGCTCCAGCAACATTGCTCTATTGTAATTCCTAGACCATCTAAAGCGTACTACCTTTGTAGCCTTTTTGTATCTGTCTTCTTCTGTCTGGAACACTGTAGTAGTTAGACTTTTTTTGTGTAGCAAAAAAAAATAAGGGTTTGAAATAGTAGTTATTACTTCTCATAATTTTTTGGGTTGACTGGCCAGTTCTTGTCAGTGAATTTGGCAGTGGCTGGAGTTTGCAAACTATGGGCTGCTAGCCAAATCTTCTCTGCTGCCTCTTTTTGTGAATAAAGTTTTATTGAAACACACCTATGCCTGTTTGTTTATGTATTGTCTATGACTGTTTTCACAGAAGGATAGCAGTGGTTTGATGTTGATGGGGCAATGCAAATGGCTTCTACATGTTTCTTATCATTCAACAGAATAGCACAGGTTCCTTCATGTGATATTGATCACAGGACTTCAGAGATGAGAGAAAGAGAGAAAATGAGCACCCCAGTGCATAATACATTTCACATCTCTGCTTGGACCATGCTTGCTATTGTCCCATTGTCCAGAGAAGGTCACATGGCTAAATCTAGAATCAGTATGGAAGGGGTACCCAAGGACATGGTTATAAAGTTGGCAAGATTTGTGTCCCTTTCTGCAAACAATTTACAATAACATTACTCCTCTTTCATGACTTGGTACTTCACCTCCTTCAATTCTGGGTCCAAATATCACTTTCTTAATGAGCTTCTCTTTCTCTACTCCCTTTTCCTCATTCTGTTCATTTCCCTCTATAACATAAATCAGTTTCTAACGTATCATCATTTTTACTTCTTGATCTTACTCATTACCTGTCCTCTATTTCTAGAATATAAACTCCATGAAAGCAGGGCTTTATGTCTATTTTTTTTTCTCTGATGTTTTATTTCTAGTGCCTAGAATAGAGTAGGAAATTTAAAAATGGAATATGATGGAACATGTGAATCAAAGTAATAGTAAAGCACTTTGAAAATACCAAGAATTGAAGAACAGAATTACTATTGCTTTGATTTTTTATACTTTGAGTAAGTTTGACCTTAGTAGATAACAGTCACCAATTATAATATTTAATTCTCCTAAGTGGACCAGGGGACTACAATGATCTATTATGGGATAGTAATTTCTTGGAGGAGAGCAATATTCCTAAAACAAATCTCTGATCACATTGAAAATAACCCCACCCAAACTTCCTGGAATGTTTTCTGCCTGCAGAATAAAGTCCTTCCAGATTAGTACTCATTTTGCCTTTCTTGCACTATAAAATTTTCTTTAGATAGCTGGGTCTTGAAGAAAGGGAATGACAGAAAAGAGTGATATGAGAGGTGGGAGATTCTAGGCAGGAGCCAGAATGTGAGATGCTTTTAGGAATAAGATAAGTAACAATTTGGTATACAGGAAGCATAGGATACAATGCAATGGAGTCAGATATGGCAAATGCCTGAAAAGTGTCATGTTTTGAATTATCACAAAAATGTGATTGAGCTCCAGGTCTACCAGATGTTAGAAAATAAAACATGAAATTGGACTGTTTTGGCAATATGATGAAATTTTATATGCATTGTGGCTGTTACATTTATTCTTATTGAATCATATATATATGTATATATATCATATATGTATATCATATCCTTTTCATTCTAAATTCAGTATAGGTTTAACATTAAAACCACTGTGCCAGGGCTGGGGATATAGCTCAGTTGGTAGAGTGCCTCGCAAGCACAAGGCCCTGGGTTCAAATCCTCAGCACCACAAAAAAAAAAAAAGCCACTGGGCCAATAGGTTTTTCTGGTTTTAATAGTCTCATCAAGAGTAGGATTCTAGCCCATGAAATTGTTGACTACTATTATGTCTCTATCCCTTAGTGGTTATTTATTCCTCATCTACAGCTCCCACACATTAAGAAGAAATGTCTTGAAACTTATGGGAGATCAGAGGAAGAGTTCTCTATATCCTTTGAAACAGACAAGGTCACTGCTTAGCAGACCTTTCTTAAAAAAGAGTTCAGCGATAACAGCCACATTAGAGCTCTGGTCAACCGCAGCTGATGATGGGCTCTGTTGATGGGTGCCCTTGGCTGGATTTGAAAGTGTTGTCCTGAGAAATGATTACTCTTCTGCTCGATAAGTCAAAGATGTGTCTATTAAAGGCTGAACAGAAAGGAGGAATAAAGATATAAATGTAGCCTCTTGATCACTCCATATATTAGACCTCTTACTCTCTGTCATGATTCTTAGTATATCTATCAGACTCCTTCATATGTCTGTGACAATTCCAATGAAATTTAAGAGACATGGAGTCCTTGATGCAGAGGTACTTCTAGTCTTAGAAAGGCATAATCAGGAATGTGAAGCAATGAACAATTCTAAAAAATCCACACGAAGAAACTTAGAATTACATACTATTTATTCATACATTCAATAATTATTTATGAGGAGTTTGTTTTAACTGGATACTATGCTAGGTGCTAGACATTCTGC
Organism: Glaucomys volans; assembly: GCA_020662805.1. Classification (NCBI taxonomy): domain Eukaryota; kingdom Metazoa; phylum Chordata; class Mammalia; order Rodentia; family Sciuridae; genus Glaucomys; species Glaucomys volans. Next base: position 563,491 of record JAJEJO010050035.1, on the reverse strand, counting down.
TTTCAAAATGTTCATACTTCATTTAGGGATACCAAATTAATATTTAAGTATTGTAATAGAATTAAATGCACAAGAAAACTGAATTTTACCTACGCTTGGGAGTAGTTGGTGTTCTGGAAGCTTCCTCAGGTGTGATAATACCTGAAAGCAGTTTTGAAGATTGAAGAGAGGATGTTGAGAGGAGAGGGGTAACACATTGCAGGCATAGAGTGTGGGATGTGCCATGATGTGCAAGATCACATGTGGTATGTGGTATGTGCCATGATATGCCAGAGAGTGGTATGTATCATGATGTGCAAGGTTTGCGCCTGTCATTTGCAAGGTCAAGTGACAGGGGATGATAGATGATAGGGCAGAGAGCAATGAGGAGAAAAGATGCAGGAAAAGAAGCAGGAGAGATCAGAGAAAACATGACAAACTATAAAATCTGAATCATACGTGGAAAGCAGTGGAATGTAACTGCTGTTTTTTTTTTTTTTCAAATAGTCAGATTTAAATAGTCAGATTTTCTTTTGGAGTAAAGACAAGTGTAGAAGATGAATTAAGCATCTGAGTGTGGATGAGTCTTGATGCCTAGGATCTATTAAGAGACTGCTGCAGAAAATCTAGAGAGAAATGGTCTAAGTTCAACTAAGGCAGAAACAGTGAAGAGGAGAGGGCAGTGTTGAGAGACATTGAAGTCCAGAATTTTTAGTTCTTGGTGAACAGAGGGACAGAAAAGAATTCTGAAAGACAGTATTTGGATTTCTAGCTTTAAGTATATTGGTTATGTGATGGCATCCTTGTTAGAGGGAACACAAGAGAAGGAATGGCGACTTCAGAAGAAAGTAGGCATTTTTCCTAAGTTCAAGATGCCATGGGACAACTAGGTGGAGCTTGAAATGGAATGAAATATGACAATTATAAGCTACATGGAATTAAAGATGCGGGGTAAACTTTCCCACCTTCAATCCCCTTTAGTTTTTGTATATCTTTGCTCCTTTTTTGTAGAAAATGCCTCCATCTGAATGACAGGAGGATAAAGAGAAAAGGTCTTATAGATGGTATGGAAGGTGGATGTAGTCTGGAGGAAAGTCGGGAACCTGAAAGGGTAAAAGGGAGAAAAAAAGACAGTTCAGGGCAGGAACATGGAACCAACAAAGACAGAACACTGGTACAAAGCAAGACAAGAGCATAGGGTTTAAGGAGCGAAGAAGAGGAAAACAAGCATTACCAAGAAGTAGGGGTTATATTTCCTAATGAATTTATTCTCTGGATGGATGCTGGGGATTTAGACTTTAAGAAATCAGCCATAGAAGCTATGGAGGAGCATTATTTGATTCATATTTTATGAATATGGCTTGGAAGAAAAATCAAAGAGGGCAAGACATGTGCATAAGTGGAGGCAAAGGGAAGGTGATTGGGGTTCTTCCAGAAGCTCCAGCTGCTATGTAAGGAGAAGAGCTGCTGGCACCACTAATATCATCATGAATATAGCAGCACTTGGGTGACTCAGATTGAAAAAAATCATGCTTTATACTCTTTTGAAGGGCAATCCTGGCCATTACTTCTTGAAGCAGCAGGAGAAAATCCATAAGTGTTTTCTTCCTTTAGAGAAATACAGGAGCAAATAAAAATAAAGCTTGCAGTAATGACTACTTTTACCCAATTACACATGCATTACTAAGTGTCACAAATCCCATAAGCTGGAAGGTGTGATTTTCTGAGTCGGCTGCTGTGTTGAGATGAGAGGAATTGCTCAGTGTTTGTAACACTGTTGGATATTGCTAATGTAATTACAGTTCCCCACACTGGTCTCAGAAATTAAGGTTCTTGTATTTTCTATTTTCCTTTCCATTTTGGGAAGATAATAAAAAAGTACAAATTTGCTTGGTTTGACTTTATACCCAGTTTTCAAGATATTTTTTATTGTGTCTTCTACTGAATGGATTGATTTTTTTCTCATTTGTCTTTGAAAAGTCATTTGCAGAGAGATTGAATGGACATAATTTGTTTAATCTTCTGAAGGGATGCTTACAAGTGAGCCATGATAATTTAGTAAATATATCATGTTCAAGGAAGTGGTATGAACAACTGAAAGAACTATTCACAGTGTGCAAGGAACAAAAATGGACAAGAGGAAGTTATCTAACAAATAGGAAGAAATGTTAGATCAAAAATTAACTTATGGCATTCATATTGGTTGTCCCATTAAAACACAATGTTAATTTAGAGAATTGTGTCACAGGGCTTACTGTTGCTGTTGTGGTTTTATTTTTCAATTGACATAAAATCTGCACCTATTTGTAGGGTACCATAGGATTGTTTTCCTTTTTTTGACGTACAGGAGATTGAATCCATGGCCTTTTTTATCCTTTATTTTAAGATAGGGTCTCACTAAGTTGCTCAGTTTGGTCTCAAATTTGGAATCCTCCTATCTCAGCCTCCTGAGTGCCTGGAATTATTGATGTGCACTACTGCATCTGGCTCCATATGATGTTTCGATACATTAAACCATCAACTACTGCCCAAATCAGGATAAACATATTTATCTACTCAAGCATTTATCATTTGTTTATGGTGAAAGCATTCAAACTTCTTCTAGTTTCATTTTTAAAATATGCAGTATATTATCATTACCTGTTGTCACCCTACAGTGCAATAGAATACCAGTACTTCTTTCTCCTAACTATAACTTAATGCCCATTAATCAACCCTTCCTCATCTCTCCCTTCCCTCTACTAGCCCCAGCCTCTGATTATCATTATTTACACTCAGCTTCTGTGTGATCAACTTTTTTATATTCCACATATGAATGACATTAGATAGTCTTAATCTTTCTGTGCCTGACTTATTTCATTTAACCTAATCAACTTCAGTTCTATGCATGTGTTGCTAATGACAATTTCATCCTTATTGATGACTGAATAGTATTCCATTGTGTATATGTACCACATTTTCTTTATTAATTAGTTGATAGCCACTTCAGTTGTTTTCATTTCTTGGTTATTGCCAGTAGTGCTGCAGTAAACATGGGAGTGCAGATTTCTTTTAGACATACTGATTTTATTTCTTTGTGATGGATACTCAGTAGTGGAATTGCTAGACCATATGCTAGTTCCATTTTTACTTTTTAGAGGAGCCTCCATACTGTTTTCCATACCATCTATACTAATGTACATTCACACCAACAGTGAGCAAGTGTTCCCTTTTCTCCACATTCTTGCCAATACTTCTCTTTTGTGGTTTTTTGTGGGGAGGGGATAACTAGGGATTGAACCCAGGGGCACTTAACCACTGACCCACATCCCCATCCCTTTTTTATTTTTGACACAAGGTCTCAAGTTGCTGAGGCCTTCTTTGCACCTGAGATCCTCCTGCCTCAGCGTCCCAAGCCACTGGAATTACAGGTGTGAGGCACCATGACCAGCCTCTTTTGTCTCTTTCATAACAGCTATGGTAATTGTGGTGAGGTGATATATCATTGTGGTTTTGATTCACATTTCCCTGCTCACTAGTGATGTTCAGTATTTTTTCATATTCCTATTGGGCATTTACATTTCTTCTTTTAAACACATCTCTTCAGATCATTTGCCCACTTTAAAATTTGATTGCTTTTTAAAAGTTTTTGAGTTCCTGTGAATTGTGGATATTAATCCTCTGTCTGGCAAATAATTGGCAAATATTTTCTCCTGTTCTGTAGGCTGTGTCCTCACTCTGTTGATTGTTGTGCAGAAAATTTTTATTTTGATGTAATCCCATTGGTCTGCTTTTGCTTTTTTTCCCTCTCTGTGTTTTTGGGATTATATCCAAAAAATTACCTATGCCAATGTCTTTTTTCCCCCAAAGGCATAGACAGAGGTTGATTTAGGAAAGTAGATAGATGTTTAAGGGAGGATGAGGGGAATGTCAAGAGAGAGATGCTTTTGGGGAAAGCAAGGAAAATGCATTCAAGGGAGAAGCAGGTTGTCTCCAGAGAGAGAGAGAGAGAGAGAGAGAGAGAGAGTGAGTCATCTATACCAAAGTCTTAAAGTGTTTTTCCTACATTTTCCTCTACTTACGTTTAGATCTTTGGTCCATTTTAAGTTGATTTATGACCAGGTTGAGAGATCAGGGCCAAGTTTCAGTCTTTTGCATGTGGATATCCAGTTTTCCCAGCACCATTTATTGAAGAGGTTATCCTTTCTCCAATGTACATGTTTGGTGCCTCTGTTGAAAATCAATTGGCTATAGATGTGTGGATCTATTTCTTGCCTGTCCTTTTCTATTGGTCTATGTGTCTGTTTGTATGCTAGTACCATATTATCTTCACTATAATTTTGTATTTTGAAGTCAGGTAGTGCAATGCCTCTTGCTTCATTTTTTTTTTGTATTTGCTCTAGATGGCCTTGGTGGTTTGAAGTTTTTCATTTTTGCTATATGAATTTTAGGATTTTTTTTCTAGTTCTGTGCAGAAAGTCATTTTTAATTTGATAGGGATTGCATTAAAACTTAGATCACTTTGTAGATCAATATTTTAACAATATTGAATCTTCCTATACATGAGCATGGAATGTCTTTCCATTTCTCTGTATCCTCTTCAATTTCTTTTGTGAATGTTTTATAGTTTTCCTTATAGAGAGCTTTAACCTTTTTGTTAAATTGATTCCTAGGTATTATTATTTTTGTAGCTATTGCAAATGGAATTGCTTTCCTGATTTCTTTTTCAGACAATTTGCTGTTAATATATAGCAATACTACTGATGATTATATGATGATATATGTCCTGTAATTTTGCTAAATGTGTTTATTCTAGTAGCTTGTTTTTTAATTGGAGTTTTGGGGGTTTTCTAAATATATGATCTTGTCATTCACAAACAGTGACAATTTGACTAACTCCTTTCCAATTTCAATTCCCCATTATTTATTTCTCTTGCCTGATTATTCTTACTAGGACTTTTGCTGTGGTCATTATTTTAAGTATATATAAGAGTGACCCAATATCATTAACATAAATTTCTTCTCCAAGCTTCTTTGCATATAATAGACTGTTGAACTGATTAATTTCTGCTTCAGAGAATTACAAAGTATCATTAAAAGATTTCTGAATTTTTCCATTTCCTACTCCTCACCATTGGTCCACTTGTGAATATATTTTAAAACTTCTTAATATATTATTAATATGTGTTACTACTGCTGAGAACCATAAATCAAACAAGTTTTAGAATACTTTGTAAAAGAAATGTAAATGATTAGAGAATCAATTGTTTTAAAGAGCATTGTTAAATATGTAAAATTTATGAATAATCTGAGAAGTTATAAGCTTGTATAATGTATTTGATGTCTACAAAGTGTTCTCCTGTATAATAGCTCATGAAAATCCATCATTTACATTTGGGTCATGCTATAGCATGAACAAAGTTGCGAAGTTAAGGAAAAATAGTAACTACATGACCTTATACATGGGAACTCCTTTCTTATACCCTCAGATCACCTTGAGATACCAATGTTTCATATAATGGAACTTGGAAACTTGGGGAAAGAGGAGAAACTTTAGGATATGGCCTAATTCATATTTTCCTTTTAGAAATATAATAATGTTTTCCAATAATGCACTGTCCAGTGAAGTTAGGCAGTATAGAGTCACAGATTTCCTGGGTTCTAATCTCTATGCCTCATTATTCTTATTTGTAAAATAATTGTCTTACTTCATAGGGCTGTTGTATATATAGAACACCTTGAATGCAGGACACAGAGTAAAAACTCAATAAAAGGTTTTAAATTTTTTTTAGTTGTAGATGGGCACAAGACCTTTATTTTATTTATGTAATTTTATGTGGTGCTGAGGATCAAACCCAGTGCCTCACACAAGCTAGGCAAGCATTCTACCACTGAGCTACAATGCCAGCCCCTTGATAAAAGCTTTAAAATAACAATAAGGGAGAGCTTGACAATCAGTATTCTGTCTTTTGTATAAAGATGACATATTAAACATTGCTAAGGAGTTCCATAGTTTCAATTATATTGAGTAGATTCCTCTGCTTTCTTTTTTTTTTCTTTTTTTTTTTTGGTACTGAGATTGAACTCAGGGACACTCGACCACTGAGCCACATCCCCAGCTCTATTTTGTATTTTATTTAGAGACAGGGTCTCACTGAGTTGCTTAGGGCCTCACTAAGTTGCTGAGGCTGGCTTTGAACTCGCAATCCTCCTGCCTCAGCCTCCCAAGTGCTGAGATTACAGGCGTGCGCCACTGCACCCAGCTGATTCCTCTGCTTTCTATATAGCAATAAGAAATAGTTTAACTCAAAACCCTTGTCTTATTGAAAATAAGTTAGTTCATGGAAGTACTTGACATACACATGAAAGCTTGCTGGCCCCTGCCAGAGAATTAATGGACTGCAGAGCAGGTCTCTAAAACCAGCTATAGCACCCATGTTCCCAGTGTAAGTGAACCTGGATGACATAATGCTGTTCAGACCCCTATGGTCCAAAGTACTATGTCTAGCTTTGAATGCTCAGGTTTATACAGATCATTGACAAATAGAGTAGTCTGGAATGTTGGGTAGCATGAAAAACCATTGTTACATGAGCAACTGTTAAGGGGATGGGGATTTGAACTTTAGAAAAATATAACCCAGAAACTGTTCAGAAACATCAATGAGTTGTCACAGGTAAGAAGACTTGAACTTGTTACTGGAAATAGTGGGTGTGCATTATATGAAATTTTGCTCAAAACAAGACATATGGCAATGAAATGGGTTGCTTCTGGAAATGGCAGATACCTATACTAAAAGTATTTATGCAAATTTGTACAACCTACTTAAGTGAATAATTTAGATATAGTTCCATCCTTGTATAGGAAATTTAAGTAATAATTTCTGAATCCTAGAGCTTAAAATCTTTTAATTCTATTTTAATTCTATTTTCACTTTAATATTGCAAATTGCTTTTCATATGCCATGCCTTCCTCCACAGCTTCCTCTGACACAAAAGCATGTTCTATAGCTCAGAGTTATACTTACAGCCTGCATTCTCAGTGCCAACACTACCAAGATATTTTTACCAAGAGATTAATTAGAACCTCTTGGAGAATTTGATATGATTTTAAAATTGTGATGCTTAATTTAGCATTTTTCATGATTTTATTTTGACCTTGCGTTAACTGGAAAGAGGTGCCATTTTGTGGAATGTCAGTTCCATGAAGATTAAAAATCTCTCAAGTAGGAGACATTTGCAGTCTATTTATTTATTTTATCTCATTTTATCCCTGAGTAGAGCTGGTAATATCATTATTTCCATTTTACAGATGAGGTTCTGACGATTAAGTGGCAGAGTTGAGACTTGAGCACAGTCCTTCTGTCTCAGCCTCAGTGTTCCTTCCATTTGCCCTCAGTCACTGCTGCAAACAGTTTAGTCCACACATACATGAAGACCAAAAGCAGGGATGAACAGTCTTGCCAACTAAACCCAGTAATCAAAGAATAAAGAAACCAAGTGAGTACTCTGCCAAAGTAAGCCTCAAGAAGATATATGGAGCTGGAAATTGAATTAGGAAAAATTGTGGACAGATTTAAAAAAATATGTAGGGATTAATTAACGATACAAAATTTATTAACCAAAAGGGACACAGTTTAGAAAAAATACCTTGGAGCTGAAAAGAAGATAGGTCTATGCTTGAGGGTATTTGTAAAAAGGTTGAAACTCATTGTTATCTGGGGAGAGAGGAGTCCAGATCCCAAGGGATGAATACTCAAATTTTGCCTATTGCTTTTCTTTCTCTGGGATCCATTGTTTACCAATTTCAATATTTGCTGTGCCTCAAATTAGGACTAATTTGCTATGGGAGAAGGTCAAATTTAGGGCCCAGCACTCAGTATTTGCCACTTTCCTTTAGGGCCCATTGGTATTAGGAAAGGATTTACTGGGAGGTCAATCCTTGGCTAGTTTTTTTTTCCCTCCTCATGAGCTGCATTGTCCCCCTATTTTTCTTGGGGAGTGTCTTGCAGGAATATTATTTTCCATAACCCTTCATCTAGGATCTGAGAAGCTAAGAAGGAATGGAGAATTAGAAAAGGATGCAGATAAATTGAATGAACATAGTGAAGGAAAAGTAGGATTCTTCGACAATAGTACTAAAATAAGCTGAAGCCAAAGCCTAAAATGGAATAGCAGGGGTACAAAGACAGGCATAGAGAGAGGGAAATACTGGTGCTGGGGATGTAGCTCAATGGTAGGGCACTTGCCTAGCATTTGCAAGGCCCTGGTTTCCTTCCAGGCACATCAATCAATTAATCAATCAATAAACAAATAGAAAAAAAGAGAGATAAATGTAAGAACACTTCTAAATGAAGAAGTAGGCCCAGATCTTCACCATGTCAGCCTAGGATATGACTTCCTTAACAAGACCCCTAAAGTGCAAGAAGTTAAATCAAGAATCAATAAATGGAATGGATTCAAGCTAAAAAGCTTCTTCACAGGAAAAGAAACAATAATGTGAAGAGAGAGCCTACAGATTGGGAGAAAATCTTTACCACATCCACCTCAGATAAAGCATTAATCTCTAGGATATATAAAGAACTCAAAAAACTTAACACCAAAAAACAAATAACCCAATCAATAAATGGACTTAGGAACTGAATAGACACTTCACAGAAGTATACAATCGATCATCAAATATATGAAAAAATGTTCAACATCTCTACTAATTAGAGAAATGCAAATCGAAACTAAGATTTCATCTCACTCCAATCAGAATGGCAATTATCAAGAATACAAGCAATGATAAATGTTGGCGAGGATGTGGGGGAAAAGTTACATTCATACATTGCTGGTGGGAATGCAAAATGGTGTGACCACTATGGAAAGCAGCATGGAGATTCCTCAGAAAACTTGGAGTGCAACTACCATTTGACCCAGTTATCCCATTCCTTGGGTTATACCCAAAGGACTTAAAATCAGCACACTACAGTGACACAGACACATCAATGTTTATAGCAGCTCAACTCACAATAGCTAAAATATGGAACCAACCTAGATGCCCTTCAACAGATGAGTGGATAAAAAAAATGTGCTATATATGTACATATGATGAAATATTACTCAGCTTTAAAGAAGAATGAAATTATTGTGTTTGCTGGTAAATGGATGGAGTTAGAGAATATCATGCTAAGTGAAATAAGCAAAACCCAAAAAAACAAAGGCTGAATGTTTTCTCTGATATGCGGATGCTAATTCACAATAGGGGGGGCAGATAGGGAAGAATAGAGTTACTTTATATTAGGTAGAGAGGAGCAAAGGGAGGGGAAGGGGTATGGATATAGGAAGGGTAGTAGAGTGAAACAGACATTATTACCTCATGTACATATATGACTGCATGACCAATGTGATCCTACAATATGTACAATCAGAAAAATGAGAAATTACCCTCTATTTATGTGTGATCAATCAAAATGTATAAATGCAATCTACTGTCAGGTACAACTAATTATAACAAATAAAAAACTTTAAAAAATCACTATTAAACAAAAATAAAACAATAGGCACAAGAAGGCAGGCATGGGAAGTAGAACCTGAATTAAGAACAATAGACCTGTTTTTGTACTCTGTTTCCTACAGGAATAAAATTACATTTTCTTCTCTTTCGGCTGGTTTTCTTCCCACTTCACCTCCCTCTGAGCTCTCCAAAAGGGAAATGCAGAGGGTGTGAAGGGGATAAAAAGTCAAACTGCACATTTTTAATGTGTTTCCAAATGCCACAGAGAAATCTAGTGCAGCCTACTTGGTATGTAACATATATTTAAAAGCTGCTAAACCATGATAGTTGTGGTGATAGCAGTAACTGGCAAAGGTTGGGGTCAGATTTGAGAAAATTTAAATATTGGTAGGTTGCTAGGTTGCTGTTGACATGTTTGATTTTCAATAGTATTATGAATCCCTATTTAAAATTATATTGTGTTTTCGAAATTGATATATTGAAAAAGAACTTTTAGACCCTTAGATAAAAAATATTGCCCTATAACTAAAGTACAGTATTACCATATATATTAGAATGAACAGAACAGCTCTTTTGAACCTGCCTCAGCGTATCATCCTAACACACACAGACTGCCACTGAGATATATTGAAGCCCTGAATCAGCCAACTCCATCTGCCCTTGGTCACTCCATCAAATACTTGCTGTAGAAACAGCTTCTCCCTAGGGAGCAATGTCCTCAAAGAATGTCCAGGACAAAGTTACCTCTCTCCAATATTTACATCAGGAATTTTATTCACAAAGAAAGGATAGAGTCCATATAGACTGGATAGAGGAGAAAGAAGAGGGTGAAAAATGTGAAAGAAGCTGCGATGTGGCTAAATATATTACCAGCTATGTAACCTCAAACAAATTCCTCAAACTCTAGAAAACCTGTGTTCTTATCTGTTAAATGTGGTTAAGAATGGTACTCATCTCTTAGGTTTGTAAGAATTCAATGGCATTACATATGGGAAACTTTTTTTATGTATTGAGGATTGAACCAGCCCTTTTTATTATTTGAGACAGGTTCTCAGTAATTTGCTTAGTGCCTCACTAAGTTACTGAGGCTGAACTCAAACTTGCTATCCTCTTGCTTCAACCTGCTTCAGCCTCCCCAATTGCTGGCATTACAGGTGTGCACTACTATGCCCAGCACATATGGGAAAAATTTAATGCAATGCCTAGCTCAATAAATGTTAGATATTACAATCATTACCATTTCTCTGCTTCTACCTTCATTCATTCTGTATTCAACAAACATTTGTTGAGTACCTACTATATACCAGGCACTATGCTGGGTACTAGGGGTATAGATCTGTATAAATCGGATCTCTCTCTGCCCTGGTAGACTTTATGGTATAATAGAGGAGATACAATATGAAAATTAGCCATGAAATTAATTTTTAATTGCACCTGTGATACAGGCTATGACAGAGAATTCCAGGATGGCAGGAGAGAGTACAATGGGGGACCTGGTCCAGTCTAGAGTTTCCTTTAGGAAATAAGATTGGTGTGAAATTCTGAAGAATGCGTAGGAATTGACTAGAAAGATTGGGGGAGGGGCAGTTTAAGGGGAGAGAAGAAGACAGAAGAGCCCTGCAAATGGAGGAAACAGTGTATCTGAAGGCTTGGAGGCAGGATTTATAGATAGCAGATAATTGATAGAGCTTTTGTTACTTTCTCTACCCATTGCCTGATTTTAAATTAATGAAACTGACCTAGGTGTTAAGAAGGAAAAAGTTAGTAGTTCCCAGGTCTTTACCCCTTCCTAAAAGGAACAGCCAGAGCAAATTAGAATTAAACCTATGTTTACCTGCCCTAAACCCATAACTCTATCTTATCAGAGGGAAAGGAGTGATGGAATTCCATTCTGGAACCCGAAGTCTGAATCTATTCTGGGAGTTAAGATATGCATTAAGGTTTATAATTCAATTTTACACATAGCTTTGTATCATGTCTAAAGTTCAGAGATGAGGCTCATATAAATGGAAGTGTTGCACTGACTATTGAAATGTCTTTCATGCAGAAGAGAACCAAAATAATAAATGGAGGTCTGTGCCAAGCTTGCCTTGTGCTGTTAGAGTTAATGCTGCTAGGGTGTTTATGTTATAGACTTCATCTTTAAGGCTCTAAGATTTGGCCATAAAATCTCTTCCCAGCTGAAATGTGGCATATAAATAAGGTTTCTGCTTAAGGGCTGAATTGCTCTGTTGCTCTTTTAAGCTGTCCTTTTGCTGAATACAACTCTGGGTGACTTTTTAATGCTATTTGACACCACCACCCGCTTTTAACTCTTCATGCTTAGGAAAGGTGCTATAAAAGTCACCTTATCACTGCCTAGAACTCAAAAGTGGCTAGAAAATTAGAGACTTGCATAATGGAGAGAAAAGTACATTGTGATCAGAGAATAAATCAACCCTGAATTTCTTTAAAGAAATTTTTTTCTACTCAATATTCTGTAGGCTGTTAGAATTCTGGTCATAGCATGGCAGATGGCCAGAACATGAAGATAAAAAAACAGCCTGGTAATTGTTTTTGGAAATTTCACTATCAGTCATATGTCTCTCCAAAATTTAGTTTTTATCCGATGAATTCAATATGAAAACCAGTATTGCTGATAGGGTTTCTTTTTCATTCATTTTACTGATTCATTTGGTTGTTGATACTCAGGCTGGGACTTCAATTTTGTTGTTATTAAATTTTAATTTTAAATAATTACAGAATCACAAGAAGCTGCAAATATCATACAAGCCAATGTACCCATCACCCAGCTCCCTCCAGTGTGACATCTTATGTAACTATTGTGCTTCATCCAAACCAGCAAATTAATTGGCACAATACAGTTTTCTAGACTATAGATCTTCCTCCAATTTCACCAGTTCTGCATACTTTCTTTTTCTTTTTTTTTTTACTTTTGGTACTAGGAATTGAACCCAGAGGCACTTAACCACTGGGCCACATTTCCAGTCATTTTTGTATTTTATTTAGAGACAGGGTCTTACTAAGTTGCTGAGGGCCTCACTAAGTTACTGAGACTGACTTTGAACTTGCCATCCTCCTGACTTAGCTGCTGGACTTACAGGCAGGTGTCATTGCACCTGATGCATGTATTCTTTTTACCTCTGTATGTCTGCATATAATTCTATGGCATTTTATCACATATATGTTCATGAAACTACTGCCACAATCAGTCACTGTTCCATTGCCACAAAGGACCTCCTTCATGCTGCCCCATTTATTGTCATACCTCTTTTCTTCTCCCCCTCCTCTTCCCTAACCCTTGGCAACTCCTTTTCTGTTTCCCATCTCTATAATTCTGTCATTTCAAGAATTTATATAAATGGAAGCATATTTTATGCAACTTTTTGAGATTGATGTTTTTCATTCAACATATTGACCTTCTTAAAATCCATCCAAATTATTGCATATATCAGTAGTTCATTCCTTTTTGTTACCAAGTACTATTCCATGGAATGAATGTACCACAATTTAATTTTTTGTTGAAACACATTTGGTTTGTTTCTGGTTTAGGACCACTACATAAAAAAACCACTATGAATATTCATGTATAGGTTTTTGTGTGAATATAAATTTTCATTTCTCTAAGATAAATGCCCAGATGCGTAATGACTGCTGAGTTATATGGGAAATGTATGCTTAATTTTTTTAAAAAAAGAAACTTCCGTACTACTTTCTAGAGCACCTGTATCATTCTACATTCCCACTAGCAGTGTGTGGGAGATTCAGTATCTCTGAGTTCTTATCAGCAGATATGAATGTCAAGAATTATTAGTAATTGTTCTTTAACCATTCTAATGGAGTGGTACGTTGTCATGGTTTCAATTTACATTTCCCTAATGGTTAATGATCTGAAACACCTTTGCATATGTTTATTTGCAATCCAAATATCGTCTTTGATAAAGTTTCTGTTAAATCTTTTGCCTATTTTCTAATCAAACTGTTTACTTACAGTTGAATTTAGTGACTTCTGCATATATTCTGGATGAGTCTTGAATATATGATTTGCAAATATTTTTCTTCATTGGTGCCTTATCTTTTCATCCTCTTAAATAGGGTCTTTTGCAAAGCAAATGTTTTTAAAAAATATTTTTAGTTGTAGATGGACACAGTACCTTTATTTTATTTATTTATTTTTATGTGGTGCTGAGAATCCAACCCAGTGCCTCACATGTGCTAGGCAAGTGCTTTACCACTGAGCCCAAGCCCAAAGCAAATGTTTTTAATTTGATGAAGTTCAATGTGCACATTTTTTATTTTGTGGGTCATGTTTTAGTTATATAGGGACTGAATTTTTCTTTAGTGCATCAAAATTCTACCTTTAATGATAACAGATACTATTTATTACAGACTCACCAGGGCCTGAAAACTGAGCTAAACCCTTTATAAGCATCATCTAATTCACCTTTACCTCAACCCTACGAGGTGCATGGAATTGGCTACATTTTTCCAAATGTGGTGACTTAATTCTAGCAAGTTCCATCACTTGCTAAAGCTTACGTAGTAATTATTTAGTAAAGTTTTGTATCAAGGTAGGTCTAACTCTCAAGTACACTCTATGATGGAATTAGGAAAAGAGATTTGGGAATGTTAGTGGAAGTAGGAGACCCCTGGGGAATGATGGAGGAGCTGGGAAGGGCCATAAAACAAGGGCTAGACTTAACCCATTTAGCAAAAAGGTACAAAGAAAGCAGCTCCTAGAAACAAGTAACCAAGTGAAAATCAGCACTCACCTTGGACAGAAGCCACCAATGAAATGTAGATTTTGATCTTGAACTTTATCTTATGGGAATGAACACATTTGTCCTCTGTACCTGTATGTGTTTTGCCTCCCAGATGTAAGAAAAGGGTCTTTTGCCCAGCATGAATAAAGAGAATGGACTGTTTTCTGTTCCACTGTGAACTTAGCCTGAATTGACTACAGTGAAATAATTCCCTGTAGAATGTAAAGGGCTTCTGGAAGTTGTTTGCATATTTTGGTTAAAATGTTGAAAGAGGAGTTAGTGATGGGGCGGGGAGGCAGGGTGGAGAATGAAGCTTTCATGGATAACCTAGATATGGCACTATTCTTATACCATGTATGCTAAAAGTGACTTGGCTCTGAACCAATAGACTATAGAATTTGTATTAATTTTATTGAAGCAGGGAGAAAACTCATACAATAGCAACTGAAATATGTGAAATGAGCTCACCTATGCTAATCCTAAATGATTAGAATTAGAACCTGTTTTCAAATGTAAGATGATCATGATAGAAGAATAGTTCTCAAAATGCAGTCCTGGGACCAGCAGCATTAACATCACATGGGAACTTTTTAGAAATGCAAATTTTCAGGCCCTAGCTGGAGCTGCCCAGGCAGAAACTCTGGAGATGGGGCCCAGCAGTCTATGGTTTGCAGTCTCTCAGGTGATTATGATGCAGGGTTAAAGTATGAAAATCCCACTAGTTTATAACTTGAGGTTTATAATTTGTATCAGAACTAGTTTCATCAGCATATAAAACGTAAAACTCAAAAAAAATAGCAAAACATACTAGTTTTATTCTTTTGTATAACATGCTAAAGTTGGTCTCTCCAGAGCTGGTGTAGTGGTACTACAAAGTCATCAGAAACCTAATCTCTGTTTTTATTTTGCCATCCTGAACTCTGGTTTTCATCTTCTAGGTTGCCACATAGTCCATGAGGATTCAAGCTGTAACTGTCACTTGTCACATTCAAGGAAAGAGGGGCAGAAGACAAAAAGGGGCCACTCCCAAACCAGTCAGCAACCTGTAACATCCATCCCAGAGACCCCACTCATGCCTGTTTATATTTCATTCTTTAGAACTTAATTACATGGTCACAAATACCCACGAGGGAAACTGGGAAATGTAACCTTGATTGGATTTTAGACAGCCTTTGAAATCAACAAGGATTCCATTACTTATGAAAAAGGCAGCCTCTGCCCCAAACCCCTAACATGCAGCTTGGAGGATCCTAGGTGCTTGGAAAACATCTTGGAGTCAGCCAAATCTTTATCCTTCCACATTAACATTCTATTTTAAACAGCAATTATTTTGGCTTTTTAGTATGAAGCTTCTGGTCATAGATGATAAATATTAGTATGTTCAAATATATGTGCAACAGGGGAGAGATTGTTTACAGTGTCCTATTATACCATTAATCTCCCATAAAGCGGGGCACGGTGGTGTGTGCCTATTATCCCAGTGACTTGGGAGGCTGAGGCTAGAGGATCACAAGTTCACAGCTAGCCTCAGCAACTTAGTGAGGCCTTAAGCAATTTAGCGAGACCCTGCTCAAAATAATATACAAAAAGGACTAGGGATGTGATTCAGTGGTTAAGTGCCCCTGGGCTCAATCCCCAGTACCTAAAAAAAAAAAATCTCCCATAAAATGCCAGCCTGTGGTTCTCATGTTTCAGGATAAACATCCTTTATTTGCTCATCATTAAATAAAGTGGTTGACTTCACCAGAACAGAAATGAACTATTCTTTACTGTTTGTTTCTTTGTACTGGGGATTGAACCCAGAGGCACTGTACTACTGAGCACATCTCCAGCCCTTTTATTTTTTATTTTGAGACAGGTTCTCACTAAGTTGCTTAGGGCCTCACTTCTTCAGTGTTATTATGAAGGAAATTTCCAGCCCTCACTTGGAAAAATATGAAATAATTTGGCATCACTGGTCCCCAAGTTCTGCAAGACACATGGCCCTTAGCTTTGCTTTCCCCAGAATGGAAGTGGAAAGTGGAGGAGGCCTGGCCCAGATGGACGAGATGCAGCAAAGAATTATTGATCATCCTATTTTGTTTTTTCCCATTTTGTTTTTTTTAAAAAAATTTTGTTCTAATTGGTTATACATGACAGTAGAATGCATTTTGACACATTGTATGCAAATGGAGCATAACTTCTCTTTCCTCTGGCTGTGCCTGGTGCTGAGTCACACCAGAAGTGTAATCATACATGTGTACAGGGTAATAATGTCTGTCTCATTCCGCCATCCTTCCATCCCCACCATTCCACCCCTGTCATTAAGTCTTATATTCTCAAACTTCAGGTGTAAGAGAGTCACTTGGAGAAAGTGGTTATAAATGCAGATTCCCAAGTTCTCAGCTCAAAGATTCAAGTGCTACAGAACAGTAATTGTACCCAGGAACACGTGAGGTATTTTCGAGTATCCCGGTTGATTCTAATGGACCTTTGAGAATCTCTTAAGTATCTAAGAAGTACCCAAATGCACATGATAACTGCAGCAGGCGACATACGAAACAAATTCATTCAAAAGCTGAGACTTGCATCTTCCCCAACAAATGGCAAAGTTAAAACAGCTGGTTGATTTGATGAAAAAGATCAAATCAGCTGTTTGACAGCATTGTTTGGCAACTTTAGTTAAAAAAGGCAAGTCGGGAAATTCCCCGTGCCATGAGCCCACCATTAAGTAATGACAGCTCAGTAACAACAATGACAATGATGATGGCAACACTCTGATCAAACGACAAGAGCTGCCCCAAATCCCGACCTGAAACTTTTGTTAACCTGGGGCTTGTTGCTTTTGGTAGTAGATGATGTTTAAGTGTCCATCCAGCTCTAACAAGCTATAATTTTACTTTGAGGTCTTCAGACAAGTGCATGTCACTGTGTACTGAAAGCCTTGATGCTAAGGGGCAAGAGCCAGGAGTTCAAGTCTGGATATTTGAAAGGAAGAATGGGGAGGAGAGGGAAGGAGAGAAGAGGAGAAAGGGCACCTTTGTCTCAAAGCTGCCAAGCTGTTGGAAAAAAAATAGACCACACAAGCATATACACGTGCACAAACTCTGATTATTTTTTTAGCTGCCATCTATCTAGATCAACTGCTCTTAAGTCCTGCATTGTTGACATGAGTCACAAAAGTATATGCTCTAATCTAGCCAAGATTAGGAGTTTTGCTTTGTTTTACACCAGCTTCCAACTACTATTTCACTGCAGCAAAAATGACAGATGAGAGAAAAAAACACCCCACCCTACAACCTATGGTGGGGTTTAATGTAAGAGATGTGCTCCATCTACTGGTAGAGACGACGATCACAGATAGTGATGCAAATACTGTGAAACTCAATAAAGGCACATATTTTAAATTGGATTCTGCTTGTTTACATAAAAAAGACACTTTTTCTGTTTTAGAAATAAGAAAGAAGGAACAAAGAACCAAGGCCATGAAATTCACAAAGACAAGCTATGAAGAAAAAGGGGAAACAGACTGGACAGAGATGCAATGAGAGAAGAAACATAAAAAATAGGGAAGAAAGTGCCAAAATAGCAAAACTGCAGGAAATAAGCCATTTGCTCAACACAGAAGCTTAAAAAAAGCCTCCAGAGGATCTGGAAATAATATACTACATGCTGTGTTTTAGATCCTTCATTTATATTATTAAAGGAAATATTTTGTAGGAATTCTAGCCACATGAACACAATTCACTTGAGTAAGGCCAAGTCTTAATATAGAATCATTATACATTTTGTCATTGTCTGGGATGTACAGACAATAGTGCTGACTCCAAAACTTCACAGCAATTTGGAAAAGACTGGAGGGGTTGAGGCATGACCAGCCCTTCTGTGCCTCTTGTGCATATAGTTGGTCTCTAATGACAACAGCTGCTGCCTACCAGGCTTGTCCCTGTTTCCAATCATGATTTGTAAGCTTCTGAAGAATCTGATAATTTTTTTCCTCAAACAGAACTATGTGCTTTCTAAGGTGCTGATGAAGATTCCACCATCATTTCTCACTCAGGAGCACTGAAGGTGCAAGTGTGCATTGTACTTGAGAAACAATTCTTCCATTTCTAGTAGTTTTGCCTTATCAATTGGTCCTGCAGCTTCTCAAGATGAAGAGAGAAGAATATTTACTGAGCAACTACTAAGCACCAAGCTCAGTGCTTCTTAGTCTTTCCATTTCATCTTTATACCAGCCTTGGGGGGGATCGTATTATCCCTATTTTGTGGATGTCAAGACAAAGACTCAGAGAAGTTAAATAACTGTCCCAGTGCTATTAACTTGGGAATCTGGAAAGCTGACTAAAGGAATTTTCATGTGTGGGATTTTTCCTGCAGCATGAAAATGTGCTATGCGGGGAACACCTAGTATCATAAGCCAAAGTTTGTTAGCATGAGGAAGTAAAGTCACTTGAGTGAGATTCCCGGGGTTGTCTGTTAAAAACGCAGGTTCTTGATTCTCGGCATACTGACCAAATCAGAACTCCTGTGGAATCTACAATTTACATTTTAACAAGGGCCAAGAGATGACTGATTCTCACTGAATTTTGGAACCTCCTGATATAAACCAAAATAAGAAGAAGAAAAGAAAAAAAACTGAGGTACCAAAGGTGTGGTTTTAGAATTATAACAGTATAACAGAGGGTTCCCGTTTTTATAGTTCAGGGTGCTGTGCTGTGGGACAAGAATGATATTGCTTGTTACCCAGTGAGGCTACTCAGATTCTCTGAGCCTATTTACTTATCTGTGAAATGGGAATTATAGTGTCTGTCTCACAAGGCTCCAGTGAGGTTTAATGCATATGAAAATCCTTTGCAAATTCCAAATGACTCTGTGATAAGTTGTAAAAATGCCCCCAAATCCTTCCCAGCCCTATATCCACTTGCTTTGGCCAGTGGAATAGTAGCTGACATCACCCTAGCAGAAGATTGAAAGTTCTTGTATGTTAGGGTTTTTCTTATTGATGTGCTTGGGATTCTGAGGTCACCATGCATTTGAGTCTCAGCTAGACTTCTGGAGGAGAAAAATCCATTCAAAGAAGAACCAGTTAGCCAGTTACCAGCCTGTAACCAGCCAAATTCCTGACATGTAGGTGAGACTCTTTTGGATCATCTGACTACCTGCAGGCTAATGAAGGAAACCAGCAGAAATTAATAGAGCCAGCCTAGATCAGAAGAACTGAATTCTGAGTTAAATAGCTGACTATTGTTTAAAGCCACCACGTTTTGGGAAAGCTCCTTATGCAGCAAAAACGAACCACTACACGCTGTATGCACATGTTATTTGTGTTGTTCAGTATCTTGAACAGGGGTTCAAGATGCTACCCAGAAGTGCAGACATTAATGTATACATTTTCAGTCAGGCTTTTTCATCACAGGTCCTGACCAAAGAATCCTCTGGAAGTACTAAGGGTCTGAGATGAAAGAACCTTTCCCTATTTTCCTCACGTATTGTTTCCAGAAAGGCCGTTTAGCAACCTTGTGCAAAAGGACATATAACTTAAATCTTCTCCGAGCTGATTGTCAATAATAATCTCCTGACTTCACAAAAGCATGTATAATCCAGTGCATACCTTCCCATGTGCACACTTTCAACATCCTGCTGCTGGCACTAAGATAAATGGCTTCATCAAAGGTCGCCATGGAGGCTTACAACCTGTTGAGGCAGAAAAGCTTCCTGGGGGATCAGAAACATCCTAATGCCCAAATCAAGTATCCTCACTGCCATGTGAAGCATCACTGTGCAGAATACATTAAATAAACCTGTAATGGTGAACAGGGCAGGATTGCACTACCCATCTCACCCCTGGAGTCTTTATACTATGATTAAATTCATTTGATAGACACTTTCAAAGTGTGTTGGTCCTCTTGCTAAGCATATTTGGCGAGAGAAGACTATCATTTGCAAATGATGTCTGAAGAGTTTCATTCAGTGGAACAAGGTGCAACTGTTTTCTGTGAAATCCATATTCTGCAACCTGAAAAAAATAGGTATAAAATCAAGAATTTTTAAAACCTTTCTTTTCCCCTAAGAGATTTAGAAATCATGCAATGAATGAATACAGCCATTTTATTATTCATTTGACATACAGCAAATTGCCGCTTATTGTGGGAACAAGTGGCTATTTGCAAGGCTGATGCACCATATTCCAATCTCATACTCATTCTGCACCCCACACACAGTTTATTAGATGGTTATGGTGACTGTCGTTGTGTGAGGAAAACCATATAACCCATTTTCTTAAAGCTATCTCTAAGCCACAGTGAATCAGAGTAATATCTCACAATGCCACTGGGTATCCTAAAATAAGCCTCGGGATTTTTCTACCTATTGTACACAGACTTGAATATGTTCATTTGCACTGAAGACTCATGCCTTTTTAAAAGTCTAATGGGTTTTCTGGATATAATTTGGAATTTCAAGTTTCATTCAAGAAATTCAATAGTCCTTATATGATCACCATTAAGTCAATTAATATGAGTTCTATTGACAGTAAGATTCTAACCAGGATCTTACTGAAAATTCTCTCTTACCAGATCAACTGCCACTGACTTTAGTTAGTTAACAATAAGCTTTTATTTGACAAATTGATAATAAAAACCAACTGAAGTTGTGGTAGAAATATTTAGGTACTGGATATAGTCCTGTGGTTGAAAGTGATTCAGGCAGCAAATGAAGCCCTACCAAAAGGAAATGAACCATCAGTAGAGAATAAAGCATAAAGGAAATGATACCTTGAGCACAATCAGAGAAGAGAAGGGCGAGCAGGTGATAATTGAAGTCATGAGCATGAATTCACTCTTCCCAAAATATTTATAGAGTAACCATAAGAGATTACCAAGGACAGAATGCCAAGAAGCACCAGTAATAAAAGCATAGGCCAAAAACAGAGGGAGGCTGAGGAGTGGTCAGAAATGTAGGAGGAAAACATGAAGTGATTTGATTCATGAAGCCAAAGGTGGAGAATGTTTTGACACAAAGAGGATGATACCAGGAGAGTCAGTAATAGGGAGTTCATGGGCTTTTACAATAGGAAAAATTATAGTGACTTCATCTAGAGCTGCTTTCATGATATAGGGAAGAGAAAAATGAGGTTGTAGTGGGTTAAGGAGTCCATGGTAGGTAGGAGATGAAGGAAGCAAGTATAGATGATCTTTTTAAGAAGTTTAACATTGAAGCTGGGTGTGATGATGCACACTTGTAATGCCAGCAGCTTGGAAGGCTGAAGCAGGAGGATTTCAAGTTTGAGGCCAGCATCAGCAACTTCATAAGGACCTAAGCAACTTAGTGAGGCCCTGTCTCAAAATAAAATATTAAAAAATAAAGACAGGAGATGTGGCTCAGTGGTCAAGTGTCCCTGGATTCAATCCCTAGTACAATTAAAAAAAGTTTAAAATTGAAACATGGAAAGGAATGGAGGAAAGAGAAGAACATGGGACAAGGAAGGCTTGTTAAGGGTAGAAAGGCACAGTGTTGGTTTTTCTTTTCTTTTTTTTTTTTTTTGTACCAGGCATTGAACATTGAACTCAGGGGCACTCAACCAAATCCCTAACCTTGTTTTGTATTTTATTTAGAGACAGGGTCTCACTGAGTGACTTAGTACCTCGCTTTTGCTGAGGCTGGCTTTGAAATTGCAATCCTCCTGTCTCAGCCTCCCAAGCCGCTGGGATTACAGGCATGCACCACTGTGCCTGGTTAAGGCATAAGTGTTTTTTAAATGTTAAGAGTAAATAGGGAGGCTGGGGTTGTAGCTCAGTGGTAGAGTGCTTGCTTAGTACATGTGAAGCACAAAGCAGGGGGTTAGATCCTCAGTACCACATAAAAAAATAAATAAATGAAATGAAGGTATTCTGTCCATCTACAACTAAAAAAATACTAAAAGTAAATAGGGAGGGCTGGAGATGTGGCTCAGTGGTAGAGCGCTTGCCTGGCATATGTGAAGCCCTGGGTTCAATTCTCAGCACTGCATATAAACAAATAAAATAAAAAAGATCCATTGACAACTTAAAAAAATTTTTTTTTTTGGAACCAGGGATTGAACTCAGGGACACTGGGCCACTGAGCCACATCCCCAGCCCTATTTTGTATTTTATTTAGAGACAGGGTCTCACTGATTTGCTAAGGGCCTCGCTACGTTGCTGAGGCTGGCTTTGAACTCGCGATCCTCCTGACTCAGCTTCCCAAGTCCTTTGGATTACAGGCGTGCGCCACCATGCCCGGCCTTAAAAAATATTTTTAAAAAGTATATAGGGAGAGGCTAAAGATGAGAGAGACAGAAAAATGAAGATCCAGAAGTGATAGGAAAGGGGACCAGAGCACAGATGTAAAATTACTCTCAAATAGCAGGGACACCTCTTCTATCCTTATAGGGTGGAACGAGAGAGAAGGGTGCAGTTTCAGAGATACTTATAGGTCTGACAGCCAGAAGTTTTGTGTGCACCCACCTGATATCTTTTTTTCAATGAAGCAGAAACCAAAGTGCCTCTGCAGAGATCAGAGGGGCAGGAAGAATACCAGAGGTATGATGAAAGTAGAGAAAGTTTGAAATAGTCACTGTGGGAACTGAGATGGACCGAATTAACAATGGAAACATGGAGTGATTCCTGGGTGCTATGGAAGGTAGCCTCAGGTGGAGTTAAAAGTCATAGGTTTATGGTCATCCCAGTTGCTCCAACAGTGCTTAGCTGTCTAGATGTAAACTAAAAGAAAGTTGGGTCCCTCCAATAATAGGATTTTAGCACATGGATTTGATGGAAGGGTGATGGAACAAGAATTCTGGCAAGAGCCAGGCATGGTGGCACACACCTGTAATCCCAATGGCTTGGGAGGCTGAGGCAAGAGGATCACAAGTTCAAAGCCAGCCTCAGCAACTTAGCAAGGCCCTATGCAATTTAGCAAGACCCCGTCTCAAAATAAAATACAAAAAAAGGGCTAGGGATGTGGCTCAGTGGTAAAGCACCCCTGGGTTCAATCCCTGGTACCAAAAAAAAATATTCTGGTAACAGAGAGGTGGGTCACAAAATAAAAGCTAGATAGAGAAGGAAAACTAGGAGGGCAGTGATTTTTTTTTTTTTTTTTTTTTTTTTTTTTTAGAGAAAGAGGTGGTCCAACTAAAGAGAGGTCATGTGAATGTGTTGACTAACTAGGAGCAGAAAGGGATATTTAGGAGACTGGTCAGAATGGGCTGTGTGAACATAGGATGTTGGGGTGATGCAGTTTTGAGTGACAAGATCCAGAACAAGGCCATGGAGTCAGAAAATGAGAAGGAGTGGAGGCAAAGGTCATGGAAGAAGAGAAAATGCACAACTTGAAAGGATAAGGGTGGTTTGTGATCTACATGGGTGGTCAGATTTGCAGAATGGTGGCAGGTCTGGGGTGGACATTGTCAAGTGAGGGAGAGTGCCCATGAAGCTGGAAGATGACAGAGATGAGATTTAAACAGTAGCACAGTTGTAATGTGGAAGCCTTAAAATCCCAGAGGGTGGAGAATGGTGTGGAGGAAGAATGAGGAGCCAGGTGGGAGGCCAACTGCATGTTGCAACTTGAAGCCTGGCCAGTGGGAGACCCACAAAGGACAGGGATTTCTGTTAGGGTTGGGAGGAGAGTGAGTGAGGGTATAGGAAGATTTACTATGAGAGAGGAGTTAGATATGGTCCAGTATAAAGGGCACAGTATGAGTAGCAGAGAAAGGAAAGCTAACTGGAAAGATTAACATAGCACAGAGATACCAAAGAAAACTGAAATATGTGTCATGTAAGGCACTATGGTGTAGATGCGGGGTGTCCCCCCCAAATTCACATGTGAGACAATACAAGAATATTCAGAGGTAAAAGGAATCAAATAGATGAGAGCTTTTACCTAATTGGTGGTTTAATCCAATGATGTGGATGAACTGGACGTTAACTCTAGGCAGGTAGAGGTTTCCTGGAGGAGGAGGGTCACTGGGGCTGTACCTTTCCTTTGGGGTTTATATTTTGTCCCTGGTAAGTGGAACTCTTTCTCTCTGCTTTCTGGTTGCCATGTTCTGAGGTGCTTTCTTCCTCCTTACCCTTCTGCCATGATGTTCTGCCTCACCTTGGGCCCAGAGCTATGGAGTTGGCCATCTATAGACAAAGACCTCTGAAACCATGAGCCAAAATAAACTTCCTCCTCTATATTGTTCTTGTCAGGTCTTTTGGTCACAGAGACAAAAAACTGACTAAAACAGATTGGCTTGTTAAAAGATTTTCAACAAAACTCATCCCAGGTATCTTCTGGTGACTGAGGAGAAGTATTAGGGCTAACTCTCCAGACATCTAAGCACCTGGCAGATGTGCTGTAAGGTTACACAGGAATAGCATTTACTTTAAAGCACATGAAATTGCTATTATTTGCTATTTTTGACCTGCAAAAAAGACAATGTTATTTGATTCAATCTAAGAGTTGCTATATGCTAAAGGGAGTTTTTTGGTTGTTGTTTGTTTGTTTAATAGTAGTCTGGGATTGATGAGCTACTACTTTCTGCTAATTTAAGACTTTGACATAGGCAACTCCAGGAGGAGATTCCCCCATCTTTTATGCTACCAAAGTAGGAAGAGTTCAACTCTAACATCATACCTTGTTCTGGTTTCCCACATAGCTAGCAGTGGGAGTACATGACAGGAGATGCCCACTTCCCAAGTACAGATGTCAAGCTGCTGCTTAAACAACTGAAGCCCAGAGTTGAGAAAATGATCCAGCTGGGGATGTGGGACCAAAACAAGAGGGCTTTGTGGGATTTGAATAAAGGGTTGGGAGAGAAAAATGATGAGTGTAAGTATGAGCAGGAGGGAAGAAATGGAAGGTGACAGGAGGCCACAGGGAATGAGATCAAAAGAAGGAAAGCAAAAAAGAAAGGTAAAAGCTCAGAAAGTGCTTCATATCAGAACCAGCATCTTTTCCCTAGGAAACGAAGTACCGCCTCCCCCCAAACCAATTCCAGTTGCAGGAGAGAAAAATGACTGGAAAGCACTTTGCAAAAATAAAGAGTTATATAAAGTTCCAATAATAATAAATCACCTTGCCTGAGGTATGAAAACCTTAAAATAACCTGAAAAATCAAAACAGGGAGAAGCAGAAGGCATCCACAAACTTCCAGAAGGTTTGGATGCTTGCTTTAAATTCCTCCCCCTCAACTTTTCTGGCCAGGTTCAGACCTCAGTCAGGTTTTTGAATGAAAGTGTTTCTAGCCTCTGTCTAAACTACCCCCATCCCATTTCCACCCTTCGGTCCTTCAGAAGAGGGTGCAGACTCTGGGGGAATCTCTCACCTGAATCTGGCATCTGCCTTCTTGAATTCTGATGGGTCTGTTTTTTTAAAGGTTTCCTTTTTTTCCTTTTGTTATATAAAAAGAGAAAGATTGAAAAAAATCCCCATTCCTATAAAAGAGAGAAAGAAAAAAGGAAAATAGATCTTTCTGAATACTCAATACTGAAGCTCTGTTCTTTATATATCTACTTGTTCCATTGTTAAATAAACCCACATATTTAAGGGTGACACATTCTCTTAACTAATGCCTTGTCAGGCCCATGTGCCTTGCTAAAAATGGACCTTGATGACTGCTGTTTCCATTTTTTCTAAGAAATAATTTGATTATTTTTATCCTGCTTCTCTATCACCACTCCCAAGGAAATGGTTTTTTCACAGAAAAAATTTTTAAATAAGCCAAGTGCCCAAGCATATACAAGACAAAGATTTTTTTATAAACATCTCTGTAATTCACACACACATACTTACCGTCCTGTGAAAATTAGCTTAAAATTTGGAGTAAATGCTCTTCTGAAGTAAAATTATTTTCTCTTAAAGCTCTTATGATATTACGTGCTACTCTACATCTTACTTTGTACAGATCTGAAAATCCCCCAGAAAATGGATAATTTAATAAAAGCGGGTGATATGAATCACCCAGGGACAATTTGAATTATTATCTGTAGATAATTCATTATGCACATATTTCTAGCGAGATCCTTAAATCAGCAGGGCTTCTTAATCAGAGACTTTCAAATTTTGTCTGTAATAACTGGAGACTTGACCCATAAATCAGCAAATAGGCCAGCAGGCTCGCCACATGCTTCACATTTCTTCTTGGGAGAAAAAGACACTTAATTATCCTGAGGTCACAGAAGATGGGAAAAATGGACATGAAAAGTTGTTGGGAGTTTTATAGCAAAGTATAACTAATTTCAGCATTTTCTTAAAAAGGGGCTCATGAAAAGAAGGCAATGAAAATGTTTGAAATTGAGTTAGGCATTTTATACAAGGATGCTTTAAATATTTATGGGAACAGTATTGCCAAACAACCCTGCCTCCTGTTTCCAGGAAGATGATTGTCCCAAATTTGGACATTTTTTTTCATATTACCAGTTTTGCAAATGAAATTTCTAATATGGAAGATGTAGGCAAAGAAGCTGAATTTAAGAATGAAAATATCTACTTGTAGGCTTGGAATATAGGAACTTGAAACTTCTTTAGTCAACATAAGTAACATTAATACATAGATCAAGTTTCTCTAGTTTCTAGGGTCTTCTCTTTCTTCTACTTCACTACTCTGCTCCTTTCCTGTCCTTCTGGGCTTATCCGTCCACGTGCCAAGCTAACAGTCTGTACTCCATTAAGGACCTATGTAGATGGATCTCCTAGTGCAGTGTGAAAAACTGTGTGACAGGGAAGAACTCTGTGGGCCATAGCATCAGGAGTCTTAGGTCAAATCCTAATGCCCATTAGCACTGTGTAGCAGATAATATTGGTACCCCCTTTCTCTGGCTGAGACCTCATCTTTCAGCTGCCAGAAGTGTAGACTGCTAACCACTCATAGTTGCCCCTTTTCCAGGAAACTCCTCTTAGAAAAATGGGAGACCTTTCTCCCAGGAGATTGAGACCCCCCTCCCTTCCCAGGGGGAGCCACTGGTCAGTGATTGACACAGGAGTACAAAAAGTCAACCATTTCAAAGGGGTGATTCTTTGGTGTTACTTGTGCTCCAGGGTCCCCTTGGAATTAGGTTGAAGTCAGCCTGAAGCCTAGACCACTTCCCTGCTTAACTTTCTTCCCCAGTCCTATTCTTCATACCTCCTTTCCCTAAAGTAGTTGCTCGATAAGCCACTTGAACAAGAATCTCCACTTCAGGCTCTGCTTCTGTCAGCAGTTCCC
Source organism: Glaucomys volans (assembly GCA_020662805.1). Lineage (NCBI taxonomy): Eukaryota > Metazoa > Chordata > Mammalia > Rodentia > Sciuridae > Glaucomys > Glaucomys volans. The sequence goes on along the minus strand of JAJEJO010050035.1, from coordinate 536,088 downwards.
TCACATGCAAAGTGAGAATAATAAGACATATGTCACAGGATTATTGTACAGGTTAAGTGAGAAAACTTGGGCAAAAGCCTTTAATCAACAAAATACTATTCAAACTTAAAGGATCATCATGATTTAATGTAATCATAAAATATTGTGTACATTCTTCTTCTCTAGTTGCATTTGTTGCCTGGACCTAGAGACTGAGCAGAGTAAGAGTCAGAAAAGCATAGTCCACCTCTTCATTTCCAAGCATATGCTGAGGTGTTCCATATAGCCAGAACTTCCAATTCTAAATCTTCATCCTCTAGAACTCTCTGGAACTTTCTTACAACTCCAGACTCATGTGACCTACTGTTTACTTTTTATGCCATGTGTCTGACAGAAACCTCATACTTAATATGCCTGAAGCTCTTTCCAGACCTTGGAGCACCATGGAGGAATCTCAATAGGAAAGCAGTGGAAAGAGGGGTTAGTTAGGTGCTGGACAGGACATTGTGCCAAATACGAAATGTTCTAGGATAGGCCTTGAATTTGTTGAGCTCTATCATTTTTGTTATAGTTGTTATTTTTTAATTTGGAAAAATTCAACATACAGAAATCAACGCAAAGCTAGGCTCAGTGACTCAGACCTGTAATCCCAGAGACTCAAGAGGCTGAGGCAGGAGGATCACAGGTTCAAGGCCAGCCTTAGCAGCTTAGTCAGGCCCTAAGCAACTTAGTGATACCCTGCCTCAAAATAAAAAGTAAAATGTGGCTCATGGTAAAGTGCTCCTAGGTTCAATCCCCAATAAACCCCCCTGAAAAAAAAAGGAAAAAAGAGAACTACAAAGAGTTTCCATGTGCCCTTTACTCTCATTTTAAAATTACTATTTTGCCACATTATTTTCCTCATCTTTTTTTTCTGGATTATTTAAGAACAGGGTGCATCTTTTTTTTTTTTTTTGGTACTGGGGCACTTAAGCACTAAGCCACATCCCCAGTCCTATTTTGTATTTTATTTAGAGACAGGGTCTCACTAAATTGCTTAGGGCCTTGCGTTTGGTGAGGCTGGCTTTGAACTCTTGATCCTTCTGCCTCAGCCTCCTGAATGACTGGGATTACAGGCATGTGCCACCATGCCCACCAATGTATCTTGTTTTTAATTCATGTGGTAAATATTTACTGAGTACCTAGACTGTCCAGAAACCTCAAGAATTTTTTTTCTCCCACATTCAAGCTTATGTTTGATCTGCCAGTTGGGGTTATTAATATTTTCAGACTATTTTTGAGAACACAAGAAAATAGATCTTTAAGCAGTTTCAAAACTAGAAAAGTCTATGCAATATAAATTGATGCTTATGTTCTTGATAATGATATTCAGTGTCAGTGCTATTCAGTGAGATTTGTATTAGTCATGTTGAACTTGAGAAGCAAGTGACCCAAAAACCCTTGATAAGGATATCAAAAACTATTTTCACAAAATAGACTCATGTTTATGATTTTATACTGAACTGAAGTTGTGTTGTATACCCATTAAATTCACCTTCATGGAAAACTGTGTGGGTATATGAGTGTAAGTGAAGCATAGCAGGACCACTTGATACTACGGTGAAAGTCAAGGCAAAGCTAAAGATGAAGGATTTGGATTTGAGTATATGACCATTAAAGCTATGTGTGGAATAGGGAGGATAAAAGTAGCAACTCAAGAGCATTTGAACTAGATTTCATAAATGTTTTATAGATAATACTTTGTCAAGAGTTTGTGGTGAACTTGCAAACTATATTTCAATATCTGTAAGACCCCACAGATTTTTCCCCCAGTGAAACTCAAAGAAAGGGATCATGTGGCTCTTTTTCCCTTCACCCCTACCTGGGATTTGGAGCCAGAAAGTACTGAGTTTGAATTCCAATTTCCCAACTGACTGTGAGAATTAGAGAAATCTATTTTATCTGTTTATTTTCACATTTGTAGAATAATATCTATTTGACAGTGTTGTTATAATAAAATCATTCACAAAGTGTGGTATATATCATCAGCAAAAGTATTACCTAGGCACTTGTAAGAGATGCACATTCTCAGATTCCATCCAAGGCCTAGCAAATCAGAAACTCTGAGGGTCAGGCCCAGAAATATTTACTTTAACAAGACTTCTTGTTTATGTACATTGAAGTTTGAGAACCATTCTTACAATGACATAAATGTTGCAATGTATGTAAATACTCTGGAATGGTGCCAGGTAGCCACATAGCCACATCAGAGTAATTGCAAAGTAAGTGTTCCTTCCCTTGCCCACCCCAACCCCACACACCTCCCCACAAGTTGCCCAATACACAAATCCATGCATGTGTGTCTGCATGCACACACACATGTACACCCCAATAAATATTTGTTTGGAATACTGTACATAAGAAAAACATTTCTTTTACAGAATTATGTTAGTTAAGATCTGGAAGCATGCCTATAAAACATATTTTTGGACACAATTAGTAATGTCATCATTCTCACATCTTACCTACTTGATAAAAGTAGGTAGGAAAAAAGTCCATTAATAAACATTTAAGTGTTTATCATGTGTTCAACTTTGGTTGCTAGAGAAGACATTAGAAAGCTACAAAAAACGTTGTTGCCATCAAAGAGCTTAGCGAAGGAAAGTGAAGGAAATTAATATTGATTGAACACCTACTGTGATAGGAACTGTTGTGGTAGGAAATCATCTTAATGAAATAGTAGACTGTAAGTACACTATCATCAGACAAGTTATCCCAAGGGATAAGAAACAAAGACTCACAGACCAAATTATGATATTCACATAATTTTAGTTGATTTAAAATATATAGTGAGAAACAAAGTAAAAAAAGATGGGTTGGGTTAACATATTTGGGATAGGGTACAAATGGCATCTAGGGAAAACACTACTTGAATCATGGGTTACACAAAATTTTATATGTCCTGGATCTCTGTCACATTACCTACTGAAGACATGGTTACAAAGATCAGGGTTAAGGGTGACCAAGAAAACCTGATACCTGGAGACAACACACACTTATTCTGTCAGAAACAGGGACAGGTTGGCTTGGCCATAGCTATAATTTGTCAATAATCTGTTGACTAGCCACTGATTTTCTCTGTGTGTCTCAAACAAGACATGTGGAGCCAAAGTAGGTATCACTAATGGGTAGCCAAGTCAAGAAATTTATAGTTGTCATGAATATCTGACTTGGTCCTTTTTGTTCATATTTAGCATATATGTTCTACTGACCTTACCATGTCCAATATGTCTCAAAAATCTAAAATCTGTTGCTTCTCTATTTTCTTTTGTTATCTTTATGTATTCCTTTGGCTTTCAGAATAATGTTGTTGGGGCGATTTTTTGTTGTTTTTCTTGGGTCTAGGGTTACTTTACCACTGATCTACATTGCTAGTCAGCCTCCCCATCTCCCATCTCCCCTTCTTTTTTCTTTGAGACAGAGTCTTGCTAAGCTGCCACGGCTGGCCTTGAATTTGCAATCCTCCTGCCTCAGCCTCTCAAGTTGCTGGGATTATAGGCTTGTACCACAGTGCCCAGTTTGAATAGTCTTAAATAATAAAGTAAGAACACATTTCAGGCACTATATAGAAGATTTCCATATGTTTTCCACTTAATTCTTATTTTATTTTGATGAGGTAGGTCATACATTATATGCAGTGAACAATCTGAGATTAATTCATATCAACATACAGTTAGATCTTTGATTTGGTGGTGTGGAAAGCGGAGACAGAGGATGAGAGAGCAGTGATTGGGATAGAAAGCCATTCTGTAGGGATTCCAAGAAGGAAAACTGGGCTTAATTTAGTGAAGGACTCATGGAGCAGTTGTTTCTCCACCAGGTTTTGAGGAAAGTAAGGGATTCTACTTGAAAGAGAGTGGGGATATGGATATTAACAGAAGAGCAATGTGAGAAAATGTGGGGAAATCTGAGAATCACTGAGGGAGAAAAGGGGGTTCATGTTTGCTGTAAGAAGGGATAGAGTCAGTTAGGAGAAACCAGAGCTGATAGAGAAGGCTGGAATACTCAAAAGAAAGAATTGGTCTTGCTCTTCTAATGATTTACTTTTCTTTTACTACTGGAGATTGAACCCAGTGGCACTATACCACTGAGCTACATCCCTAACCATTTTTGTTTTGAATCAGGGTCTGGCTAAATTCCCAAGGTTGACCTCAAACTTGAGATTCTCTTGTCTCAGCCTCCTGAGTCACTGGGATTACAGGCAAGTACCTCTGTGCCCATTTTAAACTAATGGTCCTTAGACATTTTGAATATGCTCTCCTATTAGTAAAATATTGCAGCATATCTTCAGTGGTGGATTATATTTTTGCACAAATTTTTTGCTGCTACTCCCTGTTTAGGATAGTATATCCCTATCCTGTTGATGTCAGTCTTTGCCAATACACTTGGTTTGGCTAGTGAAATTGATTGGCAGTGATATACCTCACTTTTTTTCCTTATACTGAAGATAGAAACTGGGTTGCTTTACCACTGAACTATATCCCCAGCTATTTTTATTTTGAGACAGGAGCATGCTAAATTGCTGAGGTTGGCCTTGAATTTGTCATCTTCCTGCCTCAGCCTCCCAAGTTGCTGAGATTTCCCCAATGTGCTCCACTTTTGAGGAAAGGTTTAAGAACCATAGTGTGGGTGTAGCTCAGTGGTAGAGGACCTGCCTAGCATGCTTCAAATTGTGTCAAACCACACAAAGTTCAGTTGAACTCTACAACTTACTCTTCCTGTCTAACTGTAACTTTATATCAATCTCTGCCTATCCTTACCTTTCCCCCCTACTTCCTGTGTTAGTCATTGTAACCAAAATACCCAACAAGAACAACTTTAAGAAGCGAAAGTTTATTTCTGCTTTCAGGTCCAGAGGTTTAGTCCACAGCTCTGGGACCTAGGGGAGGCAGCACATCATAGGAGAAGGGCATGCTGGAGGGATGCTGCTCAGAACATGGCAACCCGGAAGCAGAGGGATGAAAAGGGAAGGGGCCACATGGAAGATGAACCCTTCCAGAACCCACCCCCAGTGACCCACCTCCTCCAGCCCCACTCCCCAAACTAAGGTGGACCAATTAGGTTACAGTTCTCATAATTTAATCATTTTGCCTCCAAACATTCCTGCATTAACTTAGGAGCTTTGAGGGGACACCTCATATCCAAACCATGATACATCCCCAGGCTCTGGGAACCGCTCATACTGTCCACTTTTATGAGATTGGCTTTTGTAGGATAGCTATGGTTAATAGCAATGTATTCTATATTTCAAAATAGCTAGAAGAAAGGATTTTGAATGTTCTCATACAAAGTAATCATAAATGTATAAAGTGATACCCTGATTTGATTATTACACAATGCATACATGTGTCAAAGCATCACACTGTACTCCCATAAATATGTACAATTATTATGTGTCAAAGACCAAAAAAAAGACAGTTTAATGACAGGGTCCACACTGAAGAAGTATACAGTATGAATCCAGTTGCCCACCATTCTAATTAGGGAAAACTAAACAATGCTTAGAGATACATTTATGTGTACTAAAAAAATGAAGGAAAAAAGCTAATTCTCAATACACAATCCAGGATTATGTTATCTAAGAATTGAGAGAAAGCATCTATGGTACTGGTAATGTCCTGTTTCTGAAGCTGGGTGGTAGTTTCATGAGTGTGCCTTTTATTACTTAATTTGTATGTGTATATTTTACACCCTTGTGTATATGATATATTTCACAGTAAATTATTTTAAATTGAGATGAATAACTATATCTATAAGGACATATAAAGGGAAAATTTTTATACTTAATTATAGTACTAATTATGTAGGAGTTATAAAACATAAAACCAAACGTTTTAAAGGGATGGGGTAAAATAAAATATTTTTTAAAAATTTTTTTCATGGTTCCAAAAAAGCCAAATCAAAGCAGAACAAAACCAAAACCCCTGCTTCCTGCTACTGAATTGTAGAACACTTAGTTCTACAATTAGCTTCATATTCTGAACACTTAGTTTTTTTTTTTTTTTTTTTTACTGGAAATTGAACTCAGGGGCACTTAACCACTGAGCCAAATCCCCAGCATTTTTGTATCTTATTTAGAAACAGGCTTTTACTGAGTTGCTTAGGGCCTCACTAAATTGCTGAAGCTGACTTTGAACTCATGATCCTCTAGCTTTAGCCTCCCGAGCCACTGGGAGTACAGGTGTGCACCACTGCACCTAGCCAAATACTTAATTTTTAAGGTCTTGCTAATCATGATGGCCTTTATTGGTATTGGTGGCTGATTTCTCATGTCACTCAGGATGATGTGCATTGTTAATGATCATGGGTATATATTAGTTTTTCAGATGCTGTGTAATAATTTTGATTTTTAAAATAACTTATTGTTAAATTTGATAAGACTGTCTCAGTTTTTCTCTTGTAATATGGCTGATGAAGACCTAGTTCTAAGTGTAGGACTCTCAGCCTCTGCATTTTCTTGCATTAGTCTTGGTAATTCTCAGATTTCTTTGTAGAAATCTCCTGAGGCTTTTATCAATGTTTGGAGAATTCATTTAAACTTAATGTAATCTGTAAATCTTCCCAACGAGGCTCATAAAATATGTGACTCTTTCTATTATCTGCTGCTTTATATCTACCTAAAAATGTAGAAGCTTGAGCTGGGCATGGTGGTGCACACCTGTAATCCCAGTGGCTCAGGAGGTTGAGGCAGGAGGATTGTAAGTTCAAAGCCAGCCTTACCAAAGGCAAGGCCCTAAGCAACTCAGTGAGACCCTCTCTCTAATTAAAATACAAAATAGGGCTGGGGATGTGGCTCAGTGGTTAAGCACCCCTGGGTTCAATTCCCAGCACACACACACACACAAAAAAAAAATATAGAAGCTTAAAATAATAACTTATGATTGTTAAGTATTAAAATTTTATGGGTCAGGAAGTTGGGCAGGTAACAACTCATCTCTGTTCTGTGATGTTTGGGGCCTCAACTTGGCTGACTTGATTGTCTAGGGGATGGAGCAATAGGGCTGCATCTTTTTCCACATAGCTTCTCCATTGGCCTAGCTTGGGCTTCCTCACAACATGGTTGTCCTGAAGTTTTAAAGGAGCAATGCAGAAGCTATTAGTCTTGGTATAGGCTAAACCCATAACCGTCATAGCATTACTTCCAATGTTTCCTATGGATATGTATCTACCCCTCAGGAGAAGAAAAGAATTGGCAGCAATATTTAATCTGTCATAGAAATATATTGCCAAAAGGAAGTCCTTACAAATGCCTCCTCACTGTGGAACTCCAGATCTTCCCTCTGAAGTAGATCATGAAGGTCTCATACACTCACCCATATTAAGAAACTAGTATCTATCAGTTATTAACAAAGTTTATTGCTTTTCTTTTTTTATAAAAGTGAATAGAATCTACTGTATATCTGTGGGATCATTCACTCTTTGAGTATTTCTATACCTTCTGGTATATGGATGCTAGAAAGAAACAATGATCACATTGAACTGAAAGATGTGAATCACTGATTTGCTGGGGCTCCATAACCTATGCAGCTGGGTTACAAAAATTTGAACATTTGAAGTAAATGTTCTCAACTGGCTTCCAAATGCCAGTCTCTTGTTTTCATCACACAGTGGCCTGGCTTAGAGTGCTGGACCGGCTGCTAGGTGCAGCTTTAGCAGTCCTGCTGCACACTCTGACAGGTGGATGGGTTACTTTCATGGAGCCAGAGGCCCCACAGCTGCTAATAGTAATTATACTTGTCAGCAATGCATTCCCCTCAGGAAACTCCTGCTGCTTCATTAGGGCTAATTGCCAATAGGCAGTGCAGTTTCCTAGAAGAGGAGGGGACATAAACCCGCAGGGAGTTGACAGAACAGCTGTGTGAGCTCAGAAAAGCCAGATGTGGCCATGTGCCATTAAAGTGTAGCTGAGGGCTGCTGAATTCATTCAACCCAGACCTGGGAACAGAAGAAAGAATTTGGTGAGGTAGGCCAAACTCCTTTCCATGTTTACTCCCTACCAGCTTTTATGAAAAATATGAACATACATTGCTGGACTTCCAATTATAAAAAAAGAAAGCACTCTATTTTGAAGCTGCATTTCTTACATGGAACTCAGGTTTTAAAGAATTTCCCCAAAGTTAGCTTTGTTCATTTATCCATTCAGCAAATATATATGTACTTACTATTTGTCTGATCTATGCCTGTGCTTAGGGCACAAGATGAGGTTCTCTTGTCTGATGGAAGCCAAATCATATATAGAATCTTTATTTTAGTCAACTGTAACAAAGTACCATAGACTCAATGACTTATAAACAACAGAAATTCATTTCTTCCAGTTCTGGAGGTTGGAAATCTGAGATCAGCATGTTTGGGTTCTAGTGATGGTCCTCTTCCAGGATGCAGACTGCTGACTTATTATATCCTCTTGTGACAGAAAATAGGTATGGGAAATAGGTTCTCTTGTGACTCTTATAAGGGCACTAATCCCATTCATAAGGGCTCCACCCTTATTATCTCATCTAAGTACTTCTCCATGCCCTACCTCTTGATGTCATCACATTGTGGGATAGGGTTTCAACATATGAATTTTGGATGAACATAAATATTCAGCCCATAATATTCTATCTCTGGCTTCCCAAAATTCATGTCCTTTCCACCTGCAAAATGCATTCATTCCATTTCAACAGCCCAAAGAATCTATTTTTTTGGTACTGAGGATTGAACCCAGGGGTGCTCAACCACTAAGCCATATCCCCAGCCTTTTTTGTTTGTTATTTTGAGACAGAGTCTCACTGAATTGCTTAGGGCCTCACTAAGTTGCTAAGGCTGGCCTTGAATTGGCAATCCTTCTGCCTCTGCCTCCCTCGCTGCTGGGATTACAGGTATGTACCACCATGCCTGGCTCCCAAAGAATCTTAACTCATTCCAGCATTAATTCTAAATTGTAAAAGCCAAAGTAATTGACATATAGACAGTATTTAAAGCTTTTAAAAACCAAATGAGTTCACGAAAGGAGTGAATACAGATAATGGAGAGAAGATAACTGACAATACAGCTCTGGGGCACTCCACCATTGAGAGAACAGGAATAAAAGGAAGAGACTGAGAAGAAACAACGAAGGAGGTAGATGGGAACCCAAGAGTATTGTATCTCAGAAGCCATGTGAAGGAGGTGTGATTAATGCATGAAGGGTACTCAACTCTCATAATGCTGACAGGTCCAGTAACAGAAGAATAGAAAGTTGACTATTGGATGGTTGTACAGGGAACACAATATTTTAAATTACATCTTTTTAAGTTCTGCCTCAATCTTTAATATTAGTCAAAAATTTTTCAGTGTCAGTTTGGAATAGGGTATTTTTCTCCCTTATAGCATAATTTGGTTTTTATAATTTTTTCAAATATTTTTATGTTTTAATTTTTATTTATTTATTGGTACCAGGGATTGAACCCAGAGGTGCTTAACTGCTGAGTCAAATCCCCAACTGTTTTGTGTTGTATTTTGAGACAGGGTCTCACTGAGTTGCTTAGTGCCTTGTTAAGTTGCTGAGGTTGGTTTTGAATTTGTGATCCTCCTGCCTCAGCCTCCAGAGCCACTGGGATTACAGGCGCACACCAGCAAGCCTGTCTTCAAATATTTTAAAAGTGATTAATGATGAAAGTAGAAATTAAAAACTGCCTAACTTGGGTAAAGGTTAAGATGTAGTAGGGATGAGGAATGTTAGTTGAGTAAGCAGAACAGCCCACGTGTCTAGTTTTTGATAAAAACTTGATCAAATCTCCTTATAATAGGTAAACTTCTTTCCTAAGCTCCTACCTCTTCACGTTTGCAGAATGTGTCTCTTAGAACCTCCCTGATACTCCCAATTTGTCTCAGAACCCTCAAGTCCTCCTGAATCCAAAAATGCGATGCAGCTTCCAAGTGAAACATAGTAGCTAAGAGCCGGGATTCTCAAACTATACTAAGTTAAAATCCTAGCTCTACCTCTATATGAGTCAGCTGTCATTAGGTTATACTGTCTAATAAAGAAATATCAAGTGGCAACAACAAATATTTATTTTTCCTTCATTTGTCATGTGAGTAGGCATAAGGTATAGGTGAGCTGCTTTAACTATACTTCTGGCCCTGCGTCATGGTAGGGTCTGTTCCATCTATCACCTTGACTAAAGGAGCAATCTGTATCTGTGAAAGTATGTTCTAGTGGAAGATAAAGGAGATTCAGTCATATTCTGCAGAAACACTTAAAACTTCTGCTTAAATATCATGTCTATTTGCAGTCCTTGGCTAGAGCAAGTCATATGCTATGGTTTATATTTCCATATATGATTACCATCAATTCCTCCTTTTCCTGTATGGATGTGCTTCTCTATCCATCAAAAAGTGGGGCCTATTTCCCATCCCCCTGAATCTAGATTAGCCCTGTGAACTCACCTTGACCAACAAAATGTAGCAAGAAGAAAGGTTGATTGGGGCTAGGGATATAACTCAGTTGGTAGAGTGCTTGCCTTGCATGCACAAGGACCTGAATTCAATCCCCAGCACCGCAAAAAGGTTGATACTCCTTCTTCCTCTATATTCAGACCCAGCCAGTGTGCTGGAAGAAATTCCAGATTGGACTACACAATAATTAGAAGCCAAGTGAAACAAAGTCCTGAAGGATGAAAGACCATCCTGCACTTTTCAGCCTCATCTAGATCCCAGTTGAATGCAAATGAAGAGACCCCAAGTAAGACCAGCCGAAGAACCTACAGTAGAGCCCCAGCAAACCCAGAGAATAATGAGAAATAATAAACTGGTGTTTGAAGCCACTACCTTTTGGGATAGTTTTCAATAATAGCTAAGTGAAATGTATTGCTCAAACCCCAAATCAATGGAACAAGGAAGCTTCATCTACTTGGAGGTAGGTAAGAGGAAATTAGATATTTTTGAACAACAGTACAGTTTAGCACAATCCTTCAGTGACTTGTAAACTCACCATTCTGTGTCTCATCTGCTCATCTGTAAATGGTTGATTTCCTTCCTGTTTCTGGGAAATTTACAAGAGAGGGGAACCTTAACTTGGGACAAGTGGGGTCCTTGCTAAAACATGAAGGAAAAGAATTTCAGCATGTGCACATGATATGCAGAGATTTCTTTAGGAAATCAGATACACACTCAAGGGAAAATATGGACTATCTCAAGAGAGAGGCCTTGGAGGGAAGCAAGTGATACACAATCAGGGCAACCACTTGGTTTGGAGTGTTAATATTTATGGAGGGACTGTAGCTAAGAGCTGAACTGAAGTGGAATCGATGCGGAGTTAACACAATTTAATACCAGTTTTCCCTGTGCTTCCCCAATGGGGAAAAGAGACTATGATCAAAAGTGAAGTCTTCACATCATGTTACTTTTTTTCTGGCAAGGAGGTGGGCTGGGTTACTCACAGTTGCTTCCTATGCGTTTCAAAGGTTTGTGGGCATTTCAAATCTGCATTCCAATGGTTAATGGATGTTTCACTTTTGAGACTCAGTATATCTTTCTTTTTCTGTCACCCCAATTTCCTGTCTCACTTCCCACTGACAAACCTCTGTCCGGGCCACTTCAAACCATGACAGTGAGATAGAGGGTCATAGTCTCTTTTCTCCTAAAAGATTCTTGGTCCTGTTACTCTAAGAGGATTCGAAAAGTTCTCTCCAGAGGCAAAGGAGATGACTTTTTGGATCTTCCAGGCTCTTGATGTGTCACAGAAAAGAACTTAAGGATACATCCAGTTTTAGCAGAGAGGAAGAGCTTTTCTCGAAAGTGAAAGGCGAATGTATTCATTCTCAGACCAGAATGTGGGTTATCTCAGTAGCGAGATGCTTTCCCGGTCTTTGGGTCTTCTTTTTTTTTCTTCTTCTTCCTTCTTAAAAAAATTTTTTTGTTGTAAATGAACACAATACCTGTATTTTATTTATTTTTATGTGGTACTGAGTATCGAACCCAGTGCCTCATCTGTCCTAGGCAAGTGCTCTACCACTGAGCTACAACCCCAGCCCTCTGGGTCTTCTTTTAAAGGAAATTTTGTGAGGGCTGGGCATGGGAAGGCATGTGGGACTGAGGATAGACAGGTGAGCTCAGTTCTTTGATGGTGGATCACAAGATGTTTAGGATGGTCTGGTTCTCTGTAGGATCTTCAGGTTGACATTGTCTAGATAACATTTGGAATGTGCCTATAAGTTTCTAAAAATAGCTTCTCCCTTTGTTTTATCTAATCTGAAAATATATTGTATAGGCTAACAGTATATGTAAGTGTTAATCAAAATAAGGTAGTTTTCAGAGGTGGTGCATGCCTGTAATCTCAGTAGCTTGGATTAAAAGTTCAAGGCCAGCCTCAGCAACTTAGCAAGCCCATGTCTCAAAATAAAAAACAATACAAAGGGCTGGGAATGTAGTTGTCTGTTTGAATGCCCTTTCATTCAATCCCCAGTACCAAAAATAAATAAATAAATAAATAAGGTCATTTTCATACATGAGTGAATTTACAGTAACTCTAAGATTTTTAGATTTCTCAGAAATTTAGGAATGACCTGGAAAAAAAGCAGGTCTGGGGAGTAAGCCTGATCAATGGGCTATTAGATTTACAGCTATAGTCTCTTTTTCCTTCCCTATTGTCTCCTTTATGCCTACTTTCATTTCTTATATCCTGCCTCAGTCAATGTGGATATTTACCCATGTCCTATGTCCTCCTCAGAAACAACTCTGTGTAGTACTGAGTAGCGGGGAAGACAAATTTTGCCAGGACCTAAAAGATAACTGTAATTATTTGACAGAGACATTTTACGCATTTCCCTGTCTCATTCTCAATATTTTGTGTGGCTTTATTTTTTCTCTAAGAATATATTATTTATAAGTAGAAAACAATAAAAAAGTAAGTATTTAAAAAAGTGATGTGTTTAAACAGTATTTAAACATACAATTTTATTTAATTTTGCAAACTTAAGGTTGCTTATCAAATTACCTATAATCCTTCACATGTTAAATTGATGTTGGAATCCCCACCTACTTAATTAGAAGAAAGTTCACTTTACTGAAAATTTTTTGATTTTTTTTTTTTTTTTTTTTTTGGAACCAGAGATTGAACTCAGGGACACTTGGCCACTGAGCCACATCCCCAGCCCTATTTTGTATTTTATTTAGAGACAGGGTCTCACTGAGTTGCTTAGGGCCTCGCTAAGTTGCTGAGGCTGGCTTTGAACTTGCGATCCTCCTGACTCAGCCTCCCAAGTCGCTTGGATTACAGGTGTGCGCCACTGCGCCCAGCTTTTTTTGATTATTTCTAAGGATTCTTATCAGCATCATTGATCCATTTTGATAGTCCCTGCTTCTAACATGCAGACAAATCTTCCCTTTGATATTTAGGCTGTAGGCAGAATAAACGCATCTGTACAGACTCCTGGTTCTCTTTCTCTGTATTTTCTCGGTGAAGAGTTAGCTACAGGGAGCCATTTTAAAATTTAAGTTTTATTATTATTCAGGTGAAGCCAATAGATCAGGAAACAATTGTCATCAGAAAGATAGTTTGCTATTAACACGGTTCCCAAATGGAGCAAACATGCCAAACCATGTAGGGCCATCTAGAGAAACACCAATCAGTCAAGAGAAGGACTTGGGGGAAATGGACTTTATGGTATTTTTCCACAGAAAGGAGCAGGTAAGGCAAGGTAAGCAGGTTTAAGATTGGAGAGTTTGAATAATTTCAGTGTACTCTATAGTACCTGTCCATCCTGTATTGTCCAATACCCGGTCTTAGGGTGTGATCTTGGGGTGATAAAGGTAGGAAACTATTGGCCTGGAGGTCGATAGCCAAATAGTGGAGGAGGGAGGAGAGGAATGGATTGGTTAGTTTGCATATGAAAGGCATGCTCCTAGGTGAATTGTTTGCTGTCTCTAGCAATTAGCTAATCCTGAGAGGGACTGTCCCTCTGATCAGCAGTCTGTGAGGTCTCAGAAGCCAGACCATCAATCATAGAGAAATTAAGAAAATATAGTTAGTACATAAGCCTTGGTCAGGGACCATTCTGATGCATTAAACAAGTTTCTACGTTCCTGAATCTGAGTAATGGAATGGTGGGGACATTGTCTGATTCTGCCTACCAAAATCACAGAATCTCAAGGCAACTACCAAAGTGCCCTATTCCATATGTTTATTTTTGAAAATAAATTTTGCTTATGTTTCTTCATTAAGAACTATAGCTGGATGTGGTGGCAAACACCTGTAATCCAAGCTATTTGGGAGGCTGAGGCAGGAGTGTTGCAAGATCAAGGCTAGCCTGGGCAACTTAGTGAGACCCCTCTCTTACAATTAAAGAAAAAAGGTCTTGGAAGGGATTTAGATCCTGTGTAGAGAGCTTGGGCAGCCTGTGTGAGGCCCTGTGTTCAATCCCCAATATTGCTGGAAAAAAACCATATTACACTCTTATGACATTTTTCCATGTCTTTTTGTAATTTCCTTTCCCTTTTTCTGTTTTCTTCACCAGATTCTAATTTCCATGAGGTTGGGAGAGTATCACTTTTGCATCGGTCAGTATATGCACACAATGCTAATTGATGCTCAACTATTTGTTAAATAAATGAACTAGTGAATTAATTTTAGAAATAGGACATCTTCAGAAAACATTATACAAGGACAATGTATAAATTTCTCCCCACTGTGTATAATCTTTGGGATTTTACCAACCAAATTTAAAAAAGGAAAAACTGTTTCCTAATTATAGTGCTGATTTCCTTTCCCAGACCAGGAATAACTTTTTAGTGGCTTTATTGATAATTTACATACTACAAAGTTTACTCATTTAAACTATATTAGTTCTGTAATACAACAATCACCATTTTAGAACATTATAATCACCCCAAAAGGAAACTTTGTACTCCCCCTCCCCAACTTGCCCCTGGCTTCTTCACCTGCCCAGCATCTGGTAACCACTAATTCCATTGTCTCTATGGATTTGCCTATTCTGGACATTTCTTATAAATAGAATCACACGGTATGTTTTTTTGTTGTTTGTTTTTTTTTGTGGTGTTGAGGATTGAACCCAGGGCCTTGTGCTTGCGAGGCAAACACTCTACCAACTGAGCTACATCCCCAGCCCAGTTTGTGGTATTTTATGAGTGGCTTCTTTAATTTAGTATATTATTTTCAAGATCCATTAATATCATAGTACGTATTCACACTTCATTCCTTTTTATGGCTGGCTAATATTCCATTTTTTTAATTCATGCATCCATTCACATTTGGATTATTCCTACCTTTTGACTATTTTGAATACTGCTATATGAGCATTTGTGTATTAGTGTTTGTTTGCATGCCTCTTTCCAGTTCTTTTTAGGTTTGAAATTGCTGTGATCATATGGTAATTCTATGTTTGCTTTTTGAAGATCTGCCAAACTCTTTTTCCATAGTATCTACCTTGTCTTACATTCCCACAAGAAATGTATGAGCATCCCAATTCATACATTACCTTTTTTAAAAACCTATTTTCTCCCAAATTATCCTTTAATTTTATGGGAAAAATGTATATAAATATGTACACACACATAAAATTAGATTCCCTATACTTTCCCTATTCTACATTTCTCTTACTAAACTTCCTCTAATGCACCTTCCTTTCCCTCTGTTTTTACTATAATGTAGTCATAGAAAATACTGAATGAAAGGAGAGGGAAAATGGAGAGAAATAAGGAAGCAGGGGAATGCTGGTGCAGGGACCACAGCAACTTTCTCTTCTACCCATTGTCTTTCTCACTTTGGGTTCCTGCAAGAGCAAATCTTGGATAGGGGTACATGTTGTTTATTTGGCCACAGAGAAGGAAAAATAAGATTGGGAAGGAGAACTAGCCAATGTGAAGGTATTATATTCAGCTTAGAAGGACTCCACTCCACCAAGAAGACCAACAATGACTTTCCAGAATTCTCTTCTTGACAGGCTGGGATATTTATCCATTACCTCTTTTCCCCCATTGCTTAAGGGTACCCCCAGGAATGATAAATTCTGAGTTGTGCCTTAGTGTGAGTTTCTTCAGTTCCTGGCATTGGGGTAGGGCCTGGGGCAGAAATTAGAAGTTAGTCAGTACTGCCTCTCACAGCTGCAGCGCAAACAGGAAGCATAAACTGGACCCTGGAGGAGGCATTTGTTACATACTCTTTCTCAAATGTTATGGGATTTTTTAGAAATTATTTTTGCTGGCCGGGCACTATGACACACACCTGTAATCCCAGCAGCTCAGGAGGCTGAGGCAGGAGGATTGTAAGTTCAAAGCCAGCCTTAGCAACTTAACAAGGATGTAAGCAACTCAGCAAGACCCTGTCTCTAAATAAAATATGAAAAAGGGCTGGGGATGTGACTCAGTGGTTAAGCACCCCTGGGTTTAATCCCGGTACCTTAAAAAAAAAAAATTTTTTTTTTTTTTTTTTTTTTTTTTTTACTGAAGCACAATATATATGCAATAAAGGCACAGATCACAAGAGGACAGACACATGGGTAAATTTGGGGCTTATTAAAATACCACCCTGCTTCAGATGGAACATTTCCACTATCCCAGAAAATCCCTTGTGTTCCCTGTAGTCAATCCCTTCCTGCACATCCCTCCAGCTAAGCATTAGTTTGATTTTGATCATCACAGATGATATTACACTATTTTAGAACTTCACATGAACTCATACAGTATGTATTCTTAAGATTCACCCCAAATGTTACATGATCAATAGCCCACTCCTTTTTGTTGCTGAGTTTTCTATTGTATGAACCCACCACAATCTGTTTATCCATTCTTCTATTGATAGAAATTTAAGTCATTGCCACTTTTTGGCTATTATGAGGAAGGCTTATTAACCTTCTTACATAATTTTATTGTGGATATTTTCTTTTTTTTTAAGCCTCTTTGTGCAGTTGTGACATTCTGTAGTCTTTCTTTGCTTCATAAATCCTGGTTGAAGGTAGAGAAAGAAGCAAAGAGAGAAGTCAGGCTCTTTCTTCTCTGTTTCCTAAAAGACCTGCCACATGTCATGGTCTAGCAGTACATTTTATTTTAGGGAATGTATGTAATACATATATTTAATATTGTTGCATAAGAAGTAATCAGGATACTTTTTTAAAAAAAATCTGCCTTTTATTATTTAAAAAAAAGGAGCAACAGCGAGTCTTAATTCCCACTATCTCTTTTACATATATTCCAGGTCCACAGGGTTTTCAGGTTTTACTTTCTCCATTTCTATATAATTTGAATTTCTAGCTGGGTGTGGTGGTGCATGCCTGTAATTCCAGTGGCTTGGGAGGCTATGGCAGGAGGATTGCGTGTTCAAAGCCAGCCTCAGCAACTTAGTGAGACCCTAAGCAACTCAGTGAAACCCTGTCTCTAAATAAAATACAAAAAAGGTTTGGGGATGTTGCTCAGTAGTTAAGTGCCCCTGAGTTCAATCCCTGGTACCCCCAATTTTTTTTTAATATCTTGTGAGCCTACATTATTAGCAGAAAAGCAATGAAAATGTTTGAAGTCTGTTCAGTGTGTGTGAGTCTCTAAGAACATGTGTCTTCTTCAAAATCACCATCATGAAAGAATATAATAATATCAAACACTATATATACACAGGTGTGTATATATATAAATATATATATATATATGATAGGTATATATATGATATTTACGTGTGAGTACCGAGAAAAATATAAATTTAACAGAAAAAGTCTTGATCTACCTGGGGCTGGGAATAAAGCATCAAATCATGGCAAATTATTCTCCCCCACAGGAAATAACTAAAATACGCCCAAATAAGATTAGCATAAGGAAAGTACAAAGAGCAAAGATTTTTAAATGTAAGGATCATAATTTGTTGTAGTCATCAGATGAAATCAGAGATTCTGAGGTGCAGATCATTAAAGATTCAAGCAACCTCTCAGCAGCCATTTTGCTTCTCAGTGTTGGCTTAACCCCAGAATTGTTTTGTAGGTGGTGAGCAGGCCTTATCATGAGTCCAGTCCTCGCCTAGGATGTTTTTATCACTGCCCTAAGAATATTACCCCTGAAGCTCCCCTATTGGAGTGTCCTAGCCTTGACACTTATATTGAGTGAGATGTCTAATTCCTGTGTCCTAAGCACTGGCTCTTCTTTGTCTTCCTAGTTTATGATTTTTAACCCCCTGGGAGACAGTTAAAGGCCCTTCTTCTCCCTGCAAGAAACAGTACATTTCAGTAGAAACCTTCCAGAAGCATCTCTCTTGCCTCAGTGGTCTACTCCAAAATGCTAGTTTAAGTGGTGGGGTTTCTAGGCCCTCTAGGAAGCGGGTGTTTATGGTGGAGCTATTTAAGGCCCAGGCAGAACTTCCTAAGACAGCCTGCAGACAACCACCTCCTCTGCTTATGGCTTGTCCTGCCTCCACTATTTACCCTCAAGGATGGAGATTCCAAAGCAGAAAATCATGAACAGCAATTTTTTAGCTGCTGCTGGCACACAGCTGAGAATTGACTTGGTTCTCACTATGGAGCCAGGATATGTCATGCTTGGAAAAGCTATTGCAGCAGCAGGGTGATCTCATTAAAATCATAAAATAAACTAAAGCAATCAACACTGCATCCTTGGAAAGCTGGAAGAAGGCAGGAGCTCAGAAACTGCTGGTAGGCAATGAGTTCCTATTCACACGGAGGAAGAAGGATCTTGGCTCCTATTCTCACACTTGGGCATCTGAATGCATGTGTCCTTGCCTAATCACATACCTTGCTTCCTTGGCAATGATGTGCACAAACTAATCAGCCTTGACACATTAAAAACTCAGCATCACACAGCAGTTTTCATCTGCAGTGTATACCCAACAGAAATACTTAAGTATTTTTATGAAGACATGTAAGAATTTCCAGAGCAGTGGTGTTCATAATAGCCACAAACTGGAAACCACACATATAATCATCAATAGTAGAACAGATAAATAATACAGCAATGAGAGTTAATGATCTTTGACTTTATACACAATATGGTTAGATCTCACTAGCATAATACTGAGTGATAAGAGCCAGATGTGAGAGAGTACATACAGTATGACACCATTTACATAAAGCATACAAACAGGAGTTTAATGTGCTGTTAGGAGTTAAGATCATGGTTACTGATGAAGGCATGTGATGACTATACAGGAGACACGAGGGAGCCTGTGACATGCAGGGTGTGCTAATTTTTGATCTGGGTGTTGATTTCATGGGTGTGATCAGTCTTTGAAACCTCACTGAACTTATGATTTATGCCCTTTTGTATGTACGGTATAATTAAATAAAATAACTTTAAAAAATTAAAAATTTAGCCAGGTATGGTGGTACACTCTTGTAATCCAGTGACTTGGGAGGCTGAGGCAGGAGGATCACAAGTTCATAGCCAGTCTCAGCAATTTAGCAAGGCCCTAAGCAACTTAGGGAGACCCTGTCTCAAAATAAGACATAAAAAGGGCTGGGGATGTGGTTCTGTGCTTAAGCACCCCTGAGTTCCCCAGTACCAGGGGGAAAAAAACCCTCAGCATCAGACTTTAACAGATGCCTCGTGAATGTAAACAGCAGTAAAGGAAATATAAAGTCAATCTAGGTATTTTACTTTAAAGTGGTTTAAAGGTGTGTTCTGTGACTAAAATGTCTTGAGGACTTGGAAAAGTCGAGGAAAGCAAATGAGAAGATGTGTTTTCAGTATGTCTCTTCTTGGAGGGTACAGGTTATACCAAAACAACAAACTGTCTTCCTCCAAATGACTTAACTAGCAAAAAGAAGGTCATAAGTGAAAGTGAGAGGTAGCCAGCCCATGGAATTTCCTCCCTCTACTAAAAGTCATAAAAAGTATCATGATGGTCTATTCTAAGAAGCACTGAGAATTTGAATGTAACTTCTCTCTTTCTCTCATTTCTCATGACGATAACTGACTCTGGATCCTTAGACTGAAACAGGACCATGAGTCCAAGGGCTGTATGTGGGAATCCTGAATGTAAGAGGAGCCACCCAGAGCAGTGATAAAGGTTAATGAGAATGGTGGCATGGAAGAAATCTGGTGCTGCTTCTAGCTGGCAAGGAAGGCAAGAAGAAGCCAGCAGAGGAAGAAAGGGGTGGCCAGTGAGATGGGAGATATTTGAGGAAAGATGACACAGAAGCCTGGAACTTAACAGATCTGTGTCTACTGTTCATTACCCAGGCATCCAAGATTTTGGTCCACACATATTCAGGGGAGATGTCCTCAAATACTAGTAATAGAGGAGATAGGAAAAAACATTCAAAGAGCCATAAATGTCTGTCTAGGGCACTTACACATTGTTGCATACATACACAAGCGAAAAAAATCTCTGGGATCTTTGTGACAAGGATAATAGCATATCGAGTTAATGTTTCCTCTGCAGAACCATAAACTCTTTTTTTTTTTGGTACCAGGGATTGAACCCAGGGGTGCTTAATCACTAAGCCACATCCCCAGCCCTTTTTATTCTATATAGAGATAGGACTCTCTGAGTTGCTTAGGGTCTTGCTAAAGTTATTGAGAACTTGTGATCCTCCTGCCTCAGCCTCTGGAGCTGCTGGAATTACAGGCATGCACCACCAAGCCTGGCCTTTTTGGGGATAATTGGGTAGTTTGGTAATCCACAGATCTTGACACTCCTTAAGGTCCCTTTTTCCTAGAGCATTGTTTATCACACGTTGAAGTGCTATGAATCCAATCCTAGGGAACTTGGTGAAATGCAGTTTACAAGGGTTTGAATGTTTGTCCTCTCCAACAGTCATGTTGAAATTTAATTGTCATTGTAACAGTATTAAGAGGTGGGATCTTTAAAGAAAGGAATCCATCCTATAATTTCTTTAAAGAAAGGGCTCTGCTCTCATACATGGGATTAAAGCCATTTATAAAAAGGTCATTTCAGCTCCCTTTTATCTCTCTGTCTTACCCTCTATCATGGGATGATGCAGCAAGAAGACCTTCACCAGATGCCATCACCTTGATCATGGACTTCCCAGCCTCCAGAACTATGAGCTAGTACATCTCAGTTCATTGTTCATTACTGAGTCTGGAGGATTCTGTTACAGTAATACAAAATGTACAGAATCATGGGTTCAGATTCCTGGGTTGGGACTGGGGCCTGAGAGTGCATTTCTAACAAACTCCCAATGCTGCTGTTGCTGGTGGTCTTCAGACCACACCAAGTGGCAAGATCTTAAAACAGGAATGTGTCTAACAACACTCCCATTGTTATTTTCAGATTTTATTTTATTATATACACTAATAGTCTCTGGAAAGACAAAGACACAACCAGCAGTAATGGTGGGGAGTGGATACTACCTGATGGATGATAGAAATAAGAGAAAGACACCTTATTGTATACTATTTACTCTTTTTTTCATGAACCATAGGAAGGTGTATCCATTCTACAAATTAATTTTGAAACAAAGGTTAAAAAAAACAAGAATTCATTTATTATATGTAATTTGTTGCTAGGAAGTAAAGCAAGTGTGCCTTAAGGTTTTGATTAATTCCTGAACTTGATAAGAAAAGCCAACCTCATTGTGCAGACACCTAATTAGTATCCAGGAAGTACTTGGATTGATCCAAGAGTCCCTCATCTTGTCTTGCTGGTGTTGATAGTGAGCACTGCCACTGAGATGTGTGGTGGTTTCCATGACTAATAACTGCATATTTCAATGCAAACATGTATCTAAGATATAATTTGTCAACAAGATGAAGAAGCCCATTAAGGTTACAGCTTCTTCCAAGTAATGGCTTTTCCAGCATTAAGCACAATCAAAGCAAAGCTATTAAGATCAGGAACAGGACTAACACATACATAGCTCTAAAGTCTCATGGGAGAATGTGAATTTCACAGAAGGGGGAATCCATCCTTTAATTGAGCAACCAATTTCCAAATACTTTTTAAGGTAATGATTTCTTGATCTTGTGATTTATTCATAAGTAGAAAACTTGATTAAAAAGTGTTCTTATGTGTTAGGCAAATATTAGCCTTTTTTTTCTTTCCTGAATTGGGGATTGAACCCAGGGATACTCTACCACTGAGCCACATTCCAAGCCCTTTTAAATTTTGATTTTGAGACAGGGTCTCACTAAGTTGCTCATGCTGGCCTTGAACTTGCAATCCTCCTGCCTCAATTTCCTGAGTCCTTGGGATTACAGCTGTATGCCACTGTGCCCTGCTTGGCACATTTTTTAATGAAGTATGGAATATAAAGAAAAGTGCATAAATTGCAAGTGTATAGACAAATGACATTTCACAAAGTGAATATACCTAAATAAAAATTCAAGAAATAGAACATTCTTAGCACCCCAGAAGTATCCTTTATGCTTCCTTCTAGTTGGTAACCCCTACCCCAAAGTAATCTCTAACAGCATAGATTCATTTTCTCTGGCTTTGAGCATTTCAGAGTGGAATAACACACTATTGTACTTGCATGCTTTTAATTAGCACCCTCATGCCCCCCTTTTCTGATCAGTAAATTGTACATCTTTGTCTCCATGCTCAGAAAGGGGTGGCCATGAGACTCTGGCTGATTAAGTCATCGATCAAAGTACATCCCTAAATCATTGTGTGTGTGTTTTTTTAAAGAGTTGCATGAAAATATTGCCCCTCCCCCAAATTACAATACCTTTCTATAAAAAGACACATCCCAGGGCACTGTCTTTATCTCTATTCTCTTTCTAAGTCATCAATTTTAAATTACCAAGTGACCCAGAGGCACTGCAGATTCCAGGTCTGCAATTCTCTTACCAGTCAGGAAAAAGAGTAGAGAGGATAAATCTCAGCCTGTCAGCAAACTCTCAAACAACAATATCCCTGTTAACTTCGTTATGAAGAAATCCCATTCTTTTGTACTCTGGGGAGGAGAGAAGCTGCAGCCCCTGAAATTAGATTATCTTCTCTGCTGGTGTAAGGTGGGATAAGACCAGGGGCGACTTCATTTTGGATTTAGCTGGTGACTAAATGGAGTGCCTGAGGGATGTCTTTTGGGTGAGGACACTGTGGGCAAGGAAGATATATAAAGTGGCACAAAGAAGACTTCAGAAAAAAATGCTGTAAAGGCAATTGATGATGTTGTTGACAGAATTGAGACTTGGAAACCTAGTTACGTGGTATGGATGTCAGGAATCAGTGCTATTTATGACCATATGGAGGATATTAGATACCAAAAGGAGAGCAGCATCTTTACTTTCCCATTTTTTTCTTCAGAAAATTTCTCTGTCTGAAGTCTACCTCGCTCCATGTCAAACCCAGTAAGACTGAGGTGATAATAAAAGCTATGGGGAAGCATTTGAAGAACAAGAGCCCATTTTATCATAGTGCCCAAGATAAAAGCATCATTCTTAATCTGGAATAAAATTGTCATGATTCTAAAGTGTAAGTATTTAATATGAAATGTTTGCCCAATGTAGAATCCTTTGCTAATATCCATATGTATGTTACAGAACCTGATATGTTCAATAAGTAACACAGGCCATTTTATTTTAGGTCATCAGAAGCTACTAGTGGAGTTATGGGGCCACAAAAGGAGCTATGGCAACTATGAAGCTTTCAGTCAGCAAATATTCTCAGGGCACCTCCTTTGTAGATGGAATTAAATGAGGGAATGTTGCCTGACCCTAAGAAACTCACCATTGGAGTGAAGATGACATCACCTGAGAGTTTATTAGAAATGGAGAATCTCAGACCCTATCCTGTTCCTGAATTAGAATCTGTGTTTAATTCAGATTCCCAGGTTTATATTCACATATAAGTCTCAGAAAGTTCAAGTTTAAATGACTCTCCATCTCATTTATTATCAACTCTGGGTACATATTAAATATCTTGGAGAATTTGAAAACTTTTCATTCTAGTAGAGAAGTAAATCATAAGAAGATCTGGTACAATATTTCAGACTACAGGATTAGGTTTTAGTGACCTGTTGTGCTACATGGTGACCACAAATAATGACAATTTATTATCCATTTCTAAATTTCTAAAGGAAAACATTTTTAGTGTCCTCATGGCAAAGAATGCCAAGTGGGTGACGTGATGAATATGTTCATTAGTTTGATTTTTTTTTTTTTTGGTACCAGGGATTGAACTCAGGGGCACTTGACCACTGAGCCACATCCCCAGGCCTATTTTGTATTTTATTTAGAGACAGAGTCTCACTGAGTTGCTTAGGGCCTCACTTTTGCTGAGGCTGGCTTTGAACTTGAGATCCTCCTGCCTCAGCCTCCTGAGCTGCTGGGATTGCAGGCATGTGCCACCCACACCTGCCTAGTTTGAATCTTTCTACAGTGCATACATAGATCAAAACATCATGTTGTATTCCATAAATATATGCAATTATTATTTGTCAGTTCACATAAAAAATTCAGAAGACCTGGGGTTGGAGCCTTCTAAGCACAGGGAGTAGCCAGGGTAAAGACCAGGTGGTGAGAACAATTTTGGCAAGAAAAGCTGGTATGTCTACAAAAGCAAAAAGCAGGAGTTGAGGTCAATGAAAAAGGCAGTTCCGGCACAATGTGCAGGCCATTGGAACTGGTGAGAATTTTATTTGATGGAAAGCCATTGGGTGGATTTTGAAAGCATTAAATATACAAAAATTCCTAAGCCCTGAGTTAAATCATAATCTTTTAAATAGTTGTTTTCTTCACTTCATTCTTCCCTTACCCCATCAAAAGACAAATGAAAAACACCCTTACATATGAACTGAACGTAGTTGACCTTTTAATGTAGTATAAACACCAAAATTGTTTTAGGGTAGAAATCACAGAGGAAAGCAAATAAACATATGTATTGAAATTCTTGCCTGATGTTGCAAGGGCATCAGTTGACACAGGGTGGGGGGCCTTCCATGGATGGAAGAATATTTAAAAGGGAGGATAAGAAAATCAAATCCCTTTTCCAGGCTTCTTAACTAATCCTTCCCACACCCCCAATAATTCCTCCACTTAGTCCTTTTTTGTAAGACCTTCACTGATGTGCCCCTAAAAAGGTCTTTTAACATGAGTTAGACAAGATCTAACTAGAGACTCTGTACTTGGTTCTTGTCCTCATCCTGGAATGTACTTGTGTCACTTCTCCGTCAAAGTTGCAACTCTGCAAAAGAGGGAAATGACAGTGCAAAGTCAAAAGAAGTAAGGGATGGAGGAGTATGTTGTGTCAAGTCTGGGAGATGACTCTCAAAGATTGTCATCTGGACCATTTCTTCCTACTTTACAGATTTAGAAATTGAGATGCAGACAGGTGTAGTTATTTATTTTTTGTCAGGGAGGTAAGCTAATGTGTGGCCAAATCTCTTCTGGAACCCAGGCCTTCAAAGTAATTCCCTGTCCTGAGTAGTGTCAGCCCCCTTCTTTATAAGTACAGGTTGCCATCAGAAAGCCTAGCACCATCCCATCCCCTGAGTCAATAACATGGATTTCTGTCCTTGTCTCTGTCCATGGAACTTCTGTGGACCAAAGATTGTCACTAGAGCCAGAACAAGTTCAGGAAAGTTATGTCATGTAAATGTCAAAAGGCCTAAAGACTATGGAGTACAAAAGAACTCTCAACTGTCAGGGAAGTAATAGGAGCTTCCCCATCTTAATGGACCTGAGGCATGCTAACAGATCAACAGGACTCCCAAGGGACTCAGAATTTATAAGACCCTTCACAGAGAGGTGGCTTCTGGACCAATAGGTCTTCTAGGACCTTTTTATCACACATTATCTAGGTTAACCCTGGGTCCCATAAACAAGACCCAGCAATAGGCATGTAGCCCAGAAGGGTTCATTGGACTTATATAGAATGACCCCCACAGTCAGGCAGGAGCAATGTGATTGCACTCTCAATGTAGGAACCACTTTGTGCCCACCACCTAGTCTAGCTTATGTTGCATAACAAACTACTCCCAAATGTAGAGGCTTAAAATAACAAGTATTTATTACTTCTAATCCTGTGAGTCAGCCAAGAGGTTCTTGTCTGGGCTGCCAAGTATGGTCTCACATGTCTGGTGTTAGGCAGGGTGGTTGGTCTAAGGGGCTGTAGCTGGGATGGCTTGTCTCTGCCTGATGGGGTTCACTAGGGTATCCTGGGCATCTTCACATGATGGACTTAGGGTTACAAAAAGCAGCAAAAGAGGGCAAATTTCAAAAGGCAGTAAAATCTACTTGAGATTTCATTTGCGTCATGTTCATTTTAGTCCCATGGCCAAGTTCAGATTCAAGGGGGAGGGAAATATACTCTACCTGTTCATTAGGGGAAGGCAGCAAAGTTACCTTATAAAGGGCATGTACCTGGAGATAGGAGGAATTTGTGGCTTTTTTTTAACAACCAACCACATGATTTGTGGCAAAAGAAATATTCTTTTGGGGCACTTTGTCCAGAGTTTTATGGGCACAAACATCTTTCCTTGTTCCATGAACAAGATACTATACTTTTCTTCATTTCCCACCTCTACTTCCTTTGCCTCATAAGTTATTGATTCCCACAGAGATGTTCCAATATTCCAACATAAAATTCCAATAAACATAGTTTTCCATATCATCTACTAATGTATATATTACATCCATGTACTAGTTGTTTTTATTCTCTGGGTCATTCATGCATGCAACAAGTAAAATTTTTCAAAATATATGTGTTTCTCCATTAAAGATATTTTATAGGAAAGTTTTACTGAGAGAGCCTATTTATAGGCAGTGACTTTTTTTCTGCCCAGTAGCAATGCCATGATCAACATGCTAGTGGGCAGTAGCAAACTAACTTTCAAATATAATGAGGTAATACATTTGTTAATTAGCTAGATTTAAGCATTCCACATGGTATATACTTCAAAACATTATGCTGTACTCCATCATTTATGTATCTGGAGATGATACATAAATTTACCTTTCAATCAAAAGTATCAGAGATAGATACATATGGTTGTATAAGTCGATTTTAAAAAATAATTAACTTTAGAGGAAAAAAGAAATATAATGCTTGGCTGATTTAAATGTCACAGGACCCCAGAGGCTGTGGAGGATAAAGTACTCTCAAGTGGCAGGGAAGTTCCAAGAGATGTTCTTGTCCCTGCCCATTTCTGGCCCCTTATATTGATTGTACAGTAGGCTCTCATATCTATGGGTTCACATCCATGGATTCAGCCAACCATGCATCAATAATATTCAAAGAAAAAACAATTTCATCTATAATAAACATATGTAGGATGTTTTTCTTATTTCCTGAAGAATACAGTATAGTAACTATTTCCATAGCATGTACATTGTATTAGTTATTGTAAGTAATTTAGAGATTAAGATTTAAAGTATACAGAAGGATTTGCATACATTATATAAAAATACTACACTTTTTTTGTGGTGCTGGGATTGAACCCAGGGCCTTATGCTTGCAAGACAAGCACTCTACCAACTCAGCTATATCCCCAGCCCATACTATGCCATTTTATGTAAGGGACTTCAGCATACATAGATCTTGGTATCCATGGGACTTGGTGGGGGTGTTGAAATCAATCTCCCATGGATACCAAGGGATGGCTATGTATTTTTCACATATAATTGTATGGATGTTTAAAGGTTAGGATTGCATTTACACTTGAGTTGTCTAACATAAGAAAGTCATAACTAGGAAATTCAACAATATGTTTTCCTATATGGACTCTATTTTCTCTCAGGTATTCAGAAAACATACCATCTTACCTGTATTCTGGGGTATGGGAGTAAGGTGGTACAAAGAGGCTGAGATTATTTTTTAATGTTATGAGTTTCTAAGAATAATTAGGTTCTCCTTGATGCCCATGACAATCAAGATATTTAAATTTGGAAAGATCTAACCTTGGTCTTCCTTCCTGCTGAATGGTTCAGTCAAATGTACCTGTTCTATTCCAGAGTCATAAAGAGACAGAAAAACCACCAGGAGTCTGTTTCAAATGCTAATATCTTCTTATAAGTAGGTCTTCTTATAAGTAGGTCTTATAATTCACCTTTCTATCCAAAGTATCTATGAGATGGTTTTGTTTTGCTTTGTTCATTTGTTTTTTGGTACTAGGGATTAAATCCAGGACCTCATATATGCTAGGCAAGTGCTCTACTATTGAGCTACATCCCAAGCCCTTTTTATTTTTTCGTTTTGAGATAGTACCTTGCTAAGTTGCCCAGTCTGGCCTTGAACTTGTGATCCTCCTGCCTCATTCTCCTGAGTAACTGGGATTACAGGTGTGTGCCATCTGTATAGGTGTGTGCACCTAGCTCCATGGTATGTAGTAACTGTCCTTATAGCTTGTCTATAGGTGCCCCATATGTGTGTACATGAAAGTGTCTATGTATCTGCATAGGAGAATGCTTTTTTCTTCAGATATAAAGTTGCATGAAGTCTAAATATGTTTCTTTAAAATTTTTTTTCGTTGTAGATGGACACAATACCTTTATTTTATTTATTTTTATTTTTATGTAGTGCCAAGGATCAAAGGCAGTGCCTCACATGTGATAGGCAGGCACTCTACCACTGAGCCATAACCCCAGACCACAAGTATGTTTCTAACATTTGGTCATGTCCTCTTTCTGGATATAAATGTGTCATTAATGATATAAAACAGGGGTTGCCAAACTTTTACCATAAAAGTCCAGATAATAAGCATTTTGGGCTTTGGAGGTCACATGATCTCTCACAACTATTCAACTCAGCCATTGTAATGTGAAAGCAATCATAAACAATGTGTAATTCATGGACATGGCTGTGTTCAAATAAAATCTTATTTGTGGATGCTAAATTTTGAATTTCATGTAATTTTCACATCCTAAAATATTCTTCTGAAAAGATTTTGCAACCATCTACAAATGTCAAAAACATTCTTGGCCCCTGGACAATACAAAAACAGGTAGTGGGTCAGATTTTGCCCATGGGCCAGTTTGCAGGCTCCTGATACAGTACATTAATTAATGGAGTGGTTGCCTGACAAAGGAAACAGATTCCAGACTTGAGCTCCCCAGTTCTATTTTGGCATCTCTGTTTTCTCTATAAATATATTTCTCTATGAAATCTTATCTCTTTAGATTTTTGGCCACTCTGCTTTTATATATAACCACAAGGAAGAAATGCTGCTTTGTGCTTCTGTGTTTTTTTAAGTGAAGATAAAAGCCACATGATAGCCAATTAGTTTTCTTTTCCTTTATTTATACATAATTGTGTGGGCTTAGGTCTTTCCTTTTCCTTAGTTATTCTTTACAAAGCTTCACATTTCTTTGTCTGAGTAACATGACAATGATCGTGTGAATTGGCAACATGAGTAATAAAATCACTAAGTTGTAGAACAAAGCTCATTCTGGTAATGGTAGCTCATCCCTCCGTCCCAGAATCAGCAAATTTCATCCTTCAAGACCTTCCATTAGGCATTTTAGTCCTAGCCCTATATTGTCTTTGATTATAGTATATCATAAAGACCTTTGTTCAATCTGATCTTTTTTGATTTTCCAATTTAGATCTCAAGAACTGAATAAAATCAATGTCAGCATTTTGACAGCAGTAGTACTTCAGAGTTTGTTCAGCATTTTTTTATAACTTGTGTTGCTCTATATTCTGATGATACATAGAGAATGTTTCGCAGTGTTTGCATTTATCTCATTGGCTTGAATGTTTCTGTCTGATACAGAAGAATCTGGATGCCTTCATGTCCAGATAAAATTGCTCCATAGTTCATCTCATTCTGGATGGATTAGGCAGAGCTAATGAATCTTTTTTTTTTCCCTAATGAATCTTTTAATGTTATTTTGCCATCTAGTGCATTATGACTTTTTTGGTAAAAATTTCATATTGAATTTATTTATTAATAGATTCTATTTTTAAGTGATTGTTTAAATACTAAATCAATTTTCTTACCCTGTATTCAAAGTGATGTGATATTAATCTATTCTTAGTGGTTTAAGGCTCCTCTGAGGTTTTTTTGAGGCACTTCCTCTAAGGTATTATTTACATCCTCTTTCTCCATGTTCTAAGCTGTAGAACAAAGCTCATTCTGATAATGCTGTTATATAAATATTTACCACCTTTAAAAAAAAGCATGAATCTGTGCTTCAATGCAAGCCTTTTCCTTCTTCAGGTTAGTCATGAATTCAACTCAATTCAGTGATTATTGGGAACTTACCGGACACAGAATTTTGTGCCAGGTATAGTAAAGGTACAAAGAAGACTGAGACATGCCCAATCTCAGGGGTTTATACTTGACTTGAAACCTACTACTAAATAAAATAGAATATGCAAACTTAGCTTTAAATGCAAAGTTTTAGTAATAGAGTACATACCAGAGGCCAACAGTAAGTCTCCTCTACTGTTCATATTGAAGCATTATCCTGGGGTTGGGGATGTAACTCAGTGGTAGGGCCCTTGCCTAGTGTGCCCAAGACCCTGGGTTCTATCATCAGCACCACCAAAAGTAAAAAAAAAAAGTACTGCCCACTCATGTCCATTTTGATCTAATCAATCAAGGCAGGCCTTTTGACTCTGGGATCTGTAAGCAAAAATAACCAACACAGTTTCAACACCATAATGAAAATATAAATAACCAGAATGGAATCAGACCTCAAACAGATCAGCAAGTTCTACTTTATTCCTCAACGTAGTCAATTGATCAGGCACTGGAGGGCTCATTTTCTGGATATGGAAATATCCTGCAGGTTACAGAAGGAATCTGAGTTTTATAGTTTATAATAAGGGTGAATTAACCATTGGAGACTGCAGACATGCTGTTCAGACAGTCACAGACCTAGTTGTACAGGTTAAAATTTTAACTCAGGAAGGTAGTTGTAAAAAAGTCCAAAACTGAGGCTGGGGATATAGCTCAGTTGGTAGAGTGCTTGCCTTGCAAGCACAAGACCCTAGGTTCAATCCCCAGCACTGCAAAAAAAAAAAAAAAAAAAAAAGAAAAAGAAAAATCTGAAACTCATTGTCACTGGGCAAAGCTCAGAACTCTGGTATTCCCTGCCTATTCTTTCCCCTGGGACCCATCACTACCTAACGCTTCACAATTTGCTTTTCTCCTTCCAGGACTCATCTGCAATGGGAAAGGGTAAAAGTCCAGGTCCCAGTGTTCCAGTATCCACCTCCTCCCTTCAGGACCCTTTGTGGTTTGGAAGGGATGAATGTTTGCTTTTGGTGGAGATGCTGGGGATGAACCCAGGAAGGGATGAAAGTTTGCTTTTTCCTTTGGGGGCTGTTTTGTAGGAATATTATTTTCCATAACCCTTCAGGGTCAAACTATGAAACTTTAAAGCATGAAATTTAAAAATGTTCAGTCCTGGGCCTGAGCTCAGTGGTAGAGCCTGGCATGCATAAGGCCCTGGGTTTCATCCCCAGCACTGCAAAAAAAAAAAAGTTTATTCCCTATGCTTATCAAATTTGTTCAGCTGAGTTACAGGCAGTCCAAACCAGGGAACCTGCCTGGATCCCAGCTGGCTGGGCTAGGTTGCTCGCCCACATAAGAAATAGGCAAAAGGAAAACAGGAACTTTATGTAGTTTGATCAAACTGGGGAGAAGTGCCTAGATTCTGCCTCCCCCAGAAGCAGTTACAATTATAATTTATAGAAACAAAAGTCAGGGAATGGGACAAAAGTAGGAAGTATGCATACCCACATCTGGTTAGCCTGTGCTAGAGTGGTGGTGGTGGGTGAAGTGATCTCCACTCTCTGCTTCCTAGATGCCCATCAGAATTGGGGCTTGCAGCCCTTCAGCCTCCACTCTCAGCAGGAGGATGTTGCTCTTAGTGGTGGTGGTGAGGGGATTCAGTCAGTTTCAGTATTCTTGGTAAGGCAAAAAAGGTGTTTAAAAAAGCTGATGTTTGAGGCATGGCCAGTTTTCTCTTTTGACTTTATCTTTTAGTGCAGTCAAAAAATGTTCTTGGTAATTTAAAAAATCAATTCATTGAATGGAAGAACTAGTGTGATTGATGTTGAAATGTAAACTGAATTGATTGCATGGTGGAAGTGACTTCTCAGTTCAGTCAGATTGGTGGCAGTATAACCTAGTTAAGTTCAGCCTAGGAGCACACAGCTTTGGGGTAAGGCTGTGTTTAGGAAAGCAAAGGTGCAGTTGGTAAGGATCAGGGGAGAGGGGAGGGAGTGGGATCAAGAACTGAGTAAACAACCAATATTTGGCAGATCTGAGAAGATATGGGCAAGGTAAGCAATGGGCCCAATCTCCCGTAGACAGGCAGAGCCCAAAGGTATAAACATCAACCCAAAATCTAAACCAAAGATCCCTAATGAATGCATCTTAAGGGACTAGAGGAAAGGAGAGATTCAGCAGAGAATCAAATCAAAGGTGAAGAAAGACCTTGATCAAAAGAATCAAAGGCCTGTCTTCACCTAAGATTTTTTACTCTAAGATTTTCTACTCCAGTGAAACCCTGGACCAAACCCCCAGGCTGTTTACAAGGGCTGATGATTATGAGCATTTGACTTCAGTAAAGAGAATATTAAAAGGATTACAGTTGCCTGAAGCAGAAGCAGAAGAAAATAGTCTTTCATCTTGCTTCTTTAAAACTTTTAACCAAAAAGATATTTTTAAAAAGACATATGTCCATCATTAAAGTAGTACTTAATTTAGCAAACTATGAGGTTTAACTGTGTGGATTAAACTTCAGCTAAAAATGGATCCTTCAACTCTTGAGAAAGACCACAGGAATATGGTATAAATCAAGAGCTTCAGGCTTTTAGTTCCAACTGCACAAGTACTTAAGTGGGCAATATGGGACTTGAAGTAGTTATATATTTTCTCCCTTTCCACGCCAGCACTGTTTCCCTTCCTTCTAAAGGACTTTTTTGTGAGAGTCCTCAGATAAAAGGTATTGCTCTGATAAGTGCAGGTGCTATTGGAACATAGCCCATCACCACTAGCCCGGCCATCAAGAGTTGTATCTACACACAGTGAAATTGAAAAGAGCAGGAGTTGGGCCCTTGGAGGGGTCTAATGGACCGGCAGCTGTCAGTTCATTGTTTAAACACTTGCTCTAACTCAGTAGTGATTTTTTCCCCCAGAAATGCTCAAACCAACACATGACCCTTTTGTATAATCTATATAGACTGTTGGTTTACTGCAGAGCACTTGAAATTGAAAATACAAAAGCTTTCTTTGAGCGTTAAAACAAAGCAGCTTCTGACTTGCTCTGAAAATGCACATTGTGGAGATTTTTATCTGGATCGGCCTTTGATTTCCGGCCAAGTTTAGAGGAGTGTGGTCTAATAATAAAACAGCAAAGCAGTTTGAGTAGTAAATTCACATGAGATTTTCAGAGAATATGAAGATAAAAATCCAAAAGAGAGATTCTCCAAACAATCCCCAAACCAATAAATTCCACTCTTCCAACTCCCTCATAATGAAAATAAAAGAGCCCTTTAGCCTGTATTAGTGAAAATAGGTTATTTTCTTTCTTTTTAAAAGATACTTTTATTGGATCTTTCTGATTTTTTTGAAAGTACAGGCTAATTATAAAAAATTGGAAAATATGCATGATTTCTCCACATTAAAACACTTTCTTTTCTGTTTCTTTTCTATAGATGTCTATACTTCTTTTGTTTGCTTGTTTGTTTTTGGTATGTGTTTGTTTGTTTTAAATGAAAGCTTTATCATGCTTTGTGTACCCTTTCATAGAAGTAGAACTAAGTTACTCTTGAAAAGGTATGAAGGTCATTTGCATCTTCAGGAAACAAACTGCAAAGACAAATAAAATACATCATACAGGATCAGAAGAGACAGTGACATTTTAAGAAAGTAGGAGAAAAAATAGTCAAGTTAGACCCCTAGAAATGGGATGGAATCAAATGCTGGCTTAGTCTTTTGATAGTTCCTTTGTGTTAATCGCAAAAACAAATCTGTGGGCTTCTCATTTCAACCTCTTCTACTCCATGAGTTGTCTAAATCCCACTTCTTTGGGCCCTAAATGATCATGAATGCAAATAGAAGGTGTGCACTAGAGGGAGCTGGCCGAATTCTAATAAAATTTCTGGCATACGAGTATGTGACTGTGTATGCAAGAGTGTATGTGGGCAGGCTTCGTGTGTGCATGCCCTCTTTGTACGAGCACCCCCAAATAAAGCCATTTTAACTTCTTGAATGACAATACTAAGTAATCATGAACTAATTATGATAAAGCTACCATTTATTTAGTACTAAACTCTGTACTGATGGCTCTGTTGCATTTTCAAAATGATTTTTTTTCTCATCACTCTATTCAAACTGCAACCTATACTCCACCCTTGCCCCAGAGTTCTTGATCCCCTTACCATATTTTATTATGCACCTTTTACCATAACATTTATTACCTTTTAATATATTTTATAATTCACTTATTTCTTTTTTTTTTTTTTTTTTTTTTTTTAACCCAGCATTGAACTCAGGGGCACTCGGCCACTGAGCCACATCCCCAGCCCTATTTTGTATTTTATTTAGAGACAGGGTCTCACTGAGTTGCTTAGGGCCTCACTAAGTTGCTGAGGCTGGCTTTGAACTCACAATCGCCCTGCCTCAGCCTCCCAAGTCGCTGGGATTATAGGCGTGCTCCACCATACCTGGCTAATTCTCTTATTTCTTTAATCGTGTTGTTATTATGTCTTTCCTGTCATTGTCTGTTTTGTTGATTGATGTAACTCAAGTCCTTGAATGGTGTCAGGCACATAGTAGGGGTTCAATAAATATTTGTGTAGTGGGCAAATGTGTGAATGCATTATTTCATCTTTACAGCAACTCTTTGAAGTAGCATTATCTTCATTTTGGAGAAGAGGAAGTCACGAAATTTGCCAGTGGTCACATAGCTTGTAAGTAATAGAATTTGGTTTGCAAATCCAATTTCTCTGAACTCCAAATCTTGTCATTTTAAAAAGGATTACCCAGAACATTGCAGTTCCACAAACTTTTACTTACTAGTCCAAATAAGGGAAATTCAAAAGTCTACAAATCAGAGGAAATTTGAGCTTTTCTTTTGATGATTTTTAATTTTTTATAATCACTTTAATTTTTAGAGATTAACATTACTAATTAAATTAATGAAGCAACTTTTGTAATATTTATTTTAACCCTGATTTAGCTTTGGCAAAATAAGATTCTTGAGACTTTTTCATCAAGAAAACATACCATTTCTAGTTGCAGCAGCAGTGGTAAACAAGATGACGCTAACCAAAGTGAGTCCTGAAAAATGAAGACTAAAAGAGTTTGTACCATTTTTTTCCCTCCAGAACTACTTTCCTTGAAAGGGTTGGACTATTTTATGGCCATACCCAACAGTAAAGTGCTTAAAACAGAATGTATTACTTTTGGAGACTTTCTAGCTTAAAGAAGCAAGAGAAAAACAAAAATGCAAGAGGCAATTAGAAACTAAAGGTAAAGAAATAGCCAGGCATGATGGTGCATGCCTATAATCCCACCAATTCAGAGGCTGAGGTAGGAGGATCAAAAATTCAAAGCCAAGCGGGGTGCGGTGGTGCACGCCTGTAATCCCAGCGGCTTGGGAGGCAGAGGCAGGAGGATCTCGAGTTCAAAGCCAGCCTCAGCAATTTAGCAAGGCCCTAAGCAACTCAGTGAGACCCTGTCTCTAAATAAAATACAAAATAGGGCTGGGGATGTGGCTCAGTGGTGGAGTGCCCCTGAGTTCAATCCCCAGTACCAAAAAAAAAAGTTCATAACCAGCCTCAGCTATTTAATGAGGCCCTGAGCAAGCAAGACCCTGTCTCAAAATAAAAAATATATATAAAAAAGGGTTGGGGATTTGGCTCAGCACCCTGGGTTCAATCCCAAGTACCAAAAATAAAAAAATAAAGATAAATAAATTTAAAACAAGATAACAAAAACAAAAAACTTTAAAGAAAGGGGTAGTGAAATAAAAAGCTGACAGAAATAGATGTTCACATAGAAACATTAGTGCTCTGCAGGTTTCTTACAAATAGCCCTTCAGTTTGCTAAGACTAAAAATCCATGTACAATTGCCAAGACATTAGTTGAAGAAACAAGAAAGATGTTTGCCTGGAAATGTTGGGTTTGTTTGGTGGCAAATAAGGTAGCCCAAGTTATTACTTTCCAATGACTGGTGTAGATTGGCAGGTTACATGATAGAAGATCAACTCATAGAAAACACCAAGCTTGCCAAATGGTTTCCATTGCAACTTGATATAATATTCAGAGTTAATATGGTGATTTTTCTGTATATGTACAATTTTCAGTATGATAGAAATATTAAGGTAGAATTTATTTTTTAAAATCTCATCACTGACAAACATAACTAGCACTTAATGGTGTAAAACTATGAAAACAAATGTTTTGTATGACAAAACACTGTTAACAAATATGGTTTGAAATTTGGTTTGGTATAGAAGTAATGTTGTGCTGGCTCAGTTGCAATTACAGGCAAACATTCTAAGTTGTTACTGAGATTAAGATGCCCCCAGAATGTCAATCAATGCACTTTCCTTCATCAAGAAAATTTTGCAGGACTGGATGGGTAGTCCTGGGTTTGATCCCTAGCATGAGCCATGGGGAGGAAATGAACAATTTGCTACAAAAATAGCATCAGCTGAACTAACTACAGTGATTGTTGATGTGGTAAAATCTGAGAATTACATAAAAGCTAATGCATTATATTTCAGATTGTTCTCTATATTTTGTGATACTATAGAAACTGAACATAAACAGGTGATCTTGCATGCTGGGGATGATGATTATTAAAAAGAAAATTCTGCTGAGAACATTTGAACTATGGTATAAACTCTCAGTGTTCCTGCAAGATAAGAAACTAATTTAATCTAACTTTTTTGAAAGATATGAGTTGGACAGCCACTTCGACTTTTTGCCCTGTACTTTTAGTGTATTTATGATCTTAGCTCTGTACTTACTCCATTCAAGGATGTAATATAACATGTTTTTCAGTGGCAGATAAG
Organism: Glaucomys volans; assembly: GCA_020662805.1. Classification (NCBI taxonomy): domain Eukaryota; kingdom Metazoa; phylum Chordata; class Mammalia; order Rodentia; family Sciuridae; genus Glaucomys; species Glaucomys volans. Next base: position 499,211 of record JAJEJO010050035.1, on the reverse strand, counting down.
ATCTAAGGACCAAAACAAAAGTTAGAACTTTAGAAGAACAGTTTTTACACACTGTTATGACATATTTCATAATTTAAAAATTATCTTTGACCTAGGTAATGATCTTAATATTGCACATCTGCTCAAAGTTTTCTCTGAATACCTTATAAATGGGATAAAGCATTCTGAATTTTCTCTTCAAAAGAAAATTCAAACACAGGACATTCATGAATCTTTAATCCATCTTTTTTATCAAAAGATAATTTAGATTCAATTATAATTTTACAAGATTAATTGTTAGAACTGGCTGCCAATGAAAGATTGAAGATGAATTTTGAAAATACAGTATTTCCTAGTCCTTTTTGGATAAAAGTCATAACAAATATCATGATTTGCTAAAATTGTCTTAAAATATCTTTGTCCATATATGTCAGCACACTTATAAAAGATTGATCTCTCTACTGTAACTGTTATTAAAAGAAAATATAGAAACATTTTAGATATTCATTCTACCCTGAGAGCAGTGGTATCTAGATTAGTTATCAAGCAAGAAGCAAGATCTACAATTGTAACATCAAAAACTTGAAATATTGAAACATACAATGTTGGTGTAAAAATGTATATGGGTATAAGGAAATTGCTCCCTCATTCAACTTTTGGTTGTGATTGTGGAATAACAAAAAGTTATGACTGTACTAATGATTATATTAATCACCTATGTGCACACTTTCATAAACAGTGTTTATGATTTCTGTAATTCCTTCTTTTTTTCTTTCTTTTTTTTTAGTACTGGGGATTGAACTCAGGGGTACTTAACTACATCCCCAGCCCTTTTATTTTTTAATTAAAAAAATCTTTTTAGTTGTTGATGGACCTTTATTTGTTTATTTATACATGGTGCTGAGAATCAAACCCAGTGCCCCACACATGCTAGGTGAGTGCTCTACCATTGAGCCACAATCCCAGCCCCTATGTTTTTCATTTTGAGACAGGATCTTGCTAAGTTGCTTAGGGCCTCCCTAAGTTGCTGAGATTGGTTTTGAACTAGAGATCTTCCTGCCTCAGCCTCCCAAATTTCTGGGATTGTAGGTATGTGCCACCAACAGCAACCTCTTGGGCACCCCCTCATCTAGGAACACACAGAGCAGTGACAAAATCTAGAATGCCCCTGGGGCAAAGGCCTAGAAGAAGGATTAAAAACCTATTGGCCAGTGGATTCTCAAATCTCAGATATCTTGAACATTATATTATTTGCATAACCAGTATAAAATAAAAATGTAAAATGCTTGTTCATAAAGCAGGTAAGGTACTAAAATATAAAGCTTGCCCCTTTCTTTCATGGTCTCTCAATTATTGATGGTGGTGTCTATTTGCTGCTTGATGTCATTCTAAGTAAAAAAAAATTGAAATTATTAGTCTGATTTTAGCATTCGTCTTTACATTGTGCAATGCTAGTTTTAGATGCAAAGTGCTTGTAACTCAGTGGACAGTCTGCACAAAATTAACTTTTTGTTTCATTTCTTGATAAGCACACATTCAACCAATATTCTCTACCTTCAACATACCGTACATGAGTGAGGAAGGACTAAAATGAACAGGAACTGTGTATGGCCTTATCTTTCCTTTTCTATGTCTTCATTTTCAGCATAAGTGGTTGTTTAGTTCAGGGAAATAAATGAGTTAAAAAAAGGGGGTATGTTAGGGTTTGTTGGTCATCTGGACTTTCTTAGAATTGCCTTGTTTCTGCATTTGAAGCAAGTTCTAGTTTGAATGGAAAGGGTGGCCTCTTCTCAGAGCTGTTAGTGCTCTCCTTTCTGTGTCATAGATATGTTCGTAAAGTGAACACACTTACCTTGTACTTGCTCTGAATCTTGCTCAACTTCCTTGCATATGAGTGTACCAGAACTCTCTTGCTCATGGGGCATTGCAGGCCCTCTGTGCTAAAGTGGCAGCAATGAGTAGCAGAAATATAGTGTATGGAAATAGTGTCTCACTTATGTTCACATTCATGTCCATTGTCCTATTAGACTTCACTTAACAAAAGTTGAAAGATAAACATGAAAAATTTCAAGATGGTGACAGCAGAGCACTTAACAGAGGGCTTTTCTGAGCACAGGGCCCTGTGTCACTGTACAGGCAGCACAGTCACAAAACTAACTCTGTCACAAGGTTTGATCTAGAAGGTTGGGGGAATAGGCTCTCAGTGGACCAAGATTCTCAGTGGGCCTATCTTCTTAGTCCCATAGACTCCTTATCCCTTGGTGGAGGCTGTAACCAAAAGAGGATTCATGTAAGATCCTCTATAGGCCAGGTCCCAAGGCAGTGGCCTCCAGTCTAAAGGCATGGCAGATGGTGACTTCTACTCCCGAAGGAAAGATAGTGAGAGAACAGATTTGGGGGGATTTATTGTGTCCTGAGAGAAGCATGTCATACAGACTCCATACATATTCATGAGTACTTGAGTTCACAAAAACAAGTGGTTGTGCAATGAGAACATGTGTTTTAATGTAATGATAAGTGACTTACATGGGGAATGCAGGCCTATGTTGAAAGCCAACTCTCCCTTTCTCCCTGTTCATTAAAATGTGATTTTATGATATGCCTAACTGTATACTATTCATTCTATGCTGTTACACCACACAAAAAAACCACCAAAGCAGAAGGGAGGAAGTACTAGGGGTTGAAAACTATGTTCTATTCATTTATGAGTATGACAAAATGAACCCCACTGTTACATATAACTATAATGCACTAAGAAAAAGAACCACCAAAGAACTATCTTCCATCTTCCTCTTTATATATAAATGATTTTTTAAATTACCCATACTGACAAAATACTGAGCTCTGTGCTTTCTTGCCTCAATCATGTTTTTCATCATTATATTCCTTCTTCAACCTTGAGATTTACTTTTCTTCAATTGCATTCCCCACATCTGGGATACAAACCATTCTGTTGATACAGCAAATGCATATGATAAGGAAATGTGCATCTGTTTTAATTCTCGAAATCTCAGGCAAGATTTGACCAAACAAATCACTGGGCCATTCAAAAATCTACTTTTTTCATTGAATACATTCATGTAGAACTGTTAAGAAGTCAACACTCAGGAAGAAAATGTGACTCACCTATTTTTTTTCTTTGATGATCTGTGCTGAAATACTTGAATTCCATTATATGCATTTTTTTTCAACTTGGTTAGGACATTAAGTATTCCTAAAATGTCCCAGCACCAAAAGAACACACAGACACACACACACACACACACACACACACATACACACACACACTAACTAAAAGAAAATAGCCCATTAACAAACTTTGAACAGAATGAAACTTGACCTGCCCTTGGTTGCCACCCTCTCTGCTCATTTTCATGGATCCAATAGGTTGAATAAACATTGCCTCTAATTTCTCTTTTTATTTTGATTATTGTGCTTTAGCCAGGCACCTTGTAGTGAAGTCTGCAAAATCTCAATACCTGCCTCTGTGTAGTACATAACCTCTATAAAGAAAAAAATAAAAGCCTTTTTTTCTTTCTATACTTTGAAATCTTCAGAAATTCTCATTTCACTTTGGTGACTGAATATTCTCTATCCTGGGCTTTGTTCTTCAAAAAAGGTGGGTCTTGGTTCACAGACCTAACTTCTAGCTCACATATGTAATTTCCTTTACCTTCAACAATTCTAAGGCAATCTAATCAATAAAGATAATCCCAGATTTTAAAAGGCTATGCTAATTGCCCTGATTCCTTTTATTCACTAAATCCTTCTTTATTTCTCCCTTCCTTAAAAGAGAATGGTAATTTTTCTTCAAGAATCAATAAACTCTCCCAAAGCCATTGAAGCTTCCAGAAAAAGGCTGTCAGGTAAAATTTTATTTTATCTTAACTTCTTTCTATATTCATTGATCTCACTGGCTCAAAGATACAAAAACAAGACAGGATCAGAAAAAATGAAATATAGCCACCAGAGCACAAAGTAATTAGTTAGCCACCTCTAGTACAAGTGGTTGGTCTGTTTTTGATGCATTCGAGGCACTAAGTCATGATTTCTTGATTGTTTGATTGATGTTTAAAAGGCAAGTGCCTGAGGGGAAATTTGAAAAATTTCTTATCATTGTACTTTTCCAATTGTATGAAATACATGATTTTCTATAAATCACTCTCAAAATACATTGTGTCATTTTCATGTTTCAGAGAAAGGCAATTTGGATCAGTTCTCTAGCAATTTGTGATGAAAATTTGACTGATGACAAAGCAGTTCAACAGCAAATAGCATTCACAAACATTTAGTGAGAACTAGCTACAAGACAGCCACTGTACTAGAGATTGGACATAAAGGGACACCTGAGATTGAGTTCTTGACTTCTCAAAGCTCACAGCGAAGTGCGGGAAATAGTAGTATAAATAAATAGCTGTCCTGAAATGTGCATAGTTTTTAATAAAGGTATATGCAGAGTAGCACAGGCACATACAGGTTCAACCTCAGTGGAGAGGGATTGAGCAGAGTGGTCAATAGCAGAAACTGTAGAACTGCAGAAATTCAAACTGCCTGGATTTGAATCCCAGATCTGTGATCTACTACATGCCCTTTCAAGCTACTTTGTCTCTCTGTGCCTCAACTTCCTCCTCTGTAAAATATTATCATAGGACTTATCTCAAGGTCAATGTGAAGATTTTTCTTTTCGGGTGCTGGGGATTGAATCCAGAGCCTTGCACATGCTAGACAATTGCTCCACCACCCAGCCACATCCCCAACCCATTGTCAAGATTAAAGGAGAAAAGTGGCTGGAACATGGTACTCAGTAAATATTAGTAATTATTATCAGGTCACACATAGAAGGGAGCCTGAGACTTGTTGCAGTTGTGTTTGGGGAATCCCAAGCAACACTGTGGCTGGAGAACAGATGAATGGAGTAGAAATATGAGAATAACTCTGGCTGCTCTGGACCATCGCCTTCATGGTGTAGCTCTGCACGTCCAGCTGCATGCCTATGCAACTCAACCTTGCATGAAAGGAACAGGTATTCAGTACATGAGAATAAGTATTAATTACTGTGGGTGCATAGGAGAAAATGGCCTGACTCTGGCACTAAAAGTCTGGCTGGGTTTAAATTGTGGAGGGCCTGTACACTGTGTGTATTATTCAAGTATTGCTACAATAATGCTGTTTAACAATCTCCAAAATTTTAATAGCTTACAACAACAAACATGTATTTTCTAACTTACAGGTGAGTCACCTGAAGTTTGACTTTTTTCAGTTGATTTTTGCTGGGTCTGCTTGGGTTCTATTGGGCTTGGGTTCAGATGAAGTCCACTTCTGCTCTGCATGTCTCATTGTAGGACCTGTAGCTACCAGTATGTGGCATACACTTCTGGGCAAGAGTTTCTCATGACAACAGCTGAAACCAGAGAGGAGGATTCAAGCCATGTAAGCATATTTAAAATCTGCTTACATCACATCAGCCAACATTCAGTTTACCAATGGAAATCACACAGAATGAGGAAGTATTCTCCATTATAGTAAGAGTTGCGAAGTCACACTGCAAAGAGCATGGAAGTATAATTCCATCAGAGAGAAGGGTGAAGAATTAGGAATAATAAGCCAATCTACATGTTTGGTAATTTTAAATCATTTCGTATATAAAAAGATACATGAGCAGGGCATGGTGGCACATGCTTATAATCCCAGCAACTCTGAAGACTAAGGCAGAATGATTATGAGTTTGAGACCCACCTGAGCAATTTAGTGAGATCTTGTCTCAACCAATAATAAGGGCTAGGGATGTAGTCCAGTGGTAGAGCACCCCTGGGTTCAATCCCCAGTACTACCAATATTAAAAAAAATTCCATGAAAGACATTATAGTAAGGAAATGAAAGACATGATTAGATCTAAATTTTGGAAAGTTCAACCTAGTGGCTAGTTGGAAGGTAAATGGAGCAGGGAGAAACCAGATGTATTGGTAGCAGTACTTCTGGTGAACATGAGATTGCTTAAGAAAGATAAATTTGAAAAAAAATGGATGAGGTAGGATTAGAAAGACTTGGATGCAACAGAAGTGGGAGGGGCAGGGTTGATTGGACAAAGTAGGGGATGATCCGGATGTTTCTAGGCTAGACAAGTAGGTAGATAGTGATGGGGAAGAGTGCTTTTCTGAAGAGGACATAGGAAGATAATGAATCTGATTTTGAACAGTATGGTGGCTTTTTAATGTATTAGTTTGGCTAGGCTAATCTATATTTACCAGAATTCCTTTCCTTGAATGTTTCTGGTCAAGGTTGATCACAGGAAACATTTTATATAAAGTTCAGAAGGTATACTTAAAGTAGGATTGATACTGCTTTGTTATCCTCTGAAGGCCCATGCAGGGGTTGCGGTGGTATTGTTAGTTCATGAACATTGTCACTAATATGTTGGCTTGCTGGTTAGTATAGGGTAGTATCTGGGCCTACTGCTGTCCCACCTACCCTCTGATCTTCCTTCTGCTTCTCTAACTCCTGGAATAGGTACATAATTAGTTCCAAAAGAAAAGATGCCAGACTCTCCTATAGGACATCTATGTCATCAAAGCTGTAGGCATAGGCTGTGAGAAACTGAGGCAGGTTCTAGTGCCTTTTCACAGGTTCCTATTTGTCTTGGCTCCACCCCATTTTACATCTCTTCCCAACTGCTTGCAATGCTGAGTTCAAGTTCTCAAATCTGATATAAAGATCCCATGTTTATAAAAACCACTTACCACATTTTTTTTGGTACCAAGGATGGAACCCAGGGGCTATCAACCACCAAAGCCACATCCCCAGCCCTTTTTATTTTTTATTTTGAAACAGGGTCTTACCAAGTTGCTGAGGCTGGCTTTGAACTTGTAATCCTTCTGCCTCAGCCTCCTGAGCCTCTGGGATTATAGGTAATGTGCCAATGTGCCCAGCTCATTCACCAACTTTTATAAATGCACAAGGTTGTTTCAGTAAGAAATTCTCTATGAGAATTCCTTATGGTCCTACCTCTCTGATCAAACCCTGACTGAAACAAGCAGGTCGGGTCTTAGATGCCTATAGTAAGTCTATGTAGAAACAAGAAATATGGCCTACATTTACAAGGGTGAGCAGAAATGTGGATTTGATAATATTGGCTAAGAAGTGGGGGTTGATAGTACAGGAATAGAGGCCTTTCATTAGTTTAAAGGAAAACTAAAGTAAGCCTAAAGACAGAATCATGGGAAATTCCAATATTTGAGGACTTAGAAGGGGGATAAGAATCAGGATCAGGCAAGCAACAATTGAAGAGGTAAGGAGAAAATCAGGAGCAAGGGATGTTCTGGAAGCCAAAGGATGAACTGCATGAGAAAAGAGTATACATTGAGGATCCAAACCCTGCACAAAGTTCGAAGGGAATGGGAAGTAGAAGAGAGCCGGGTGCAATGGTACATACCTATAATCCCAGTGACTCAGGAGACTGAGGCAGGAGGATCACAAGTTTGAGGCCAGCCTCAGTAGCCTAGCAAGGCCCTAAGCAACTTAGTGAGACCCTGTCTCAAAATAAAAATAAAAGTGTTGGGAATGTGGCTCAGTGGTAAATCACCTCACCTCTGGGTTCAATCCCTACTACCAAAAGAAAAAAAAAAGACCACAGACTTCTCAATTTAGAAGGGCTACAGTAGGTGGAAATGACTCTAAGGGAGAGTCAACTCTTAAAAGTTTGATGTGCCACTCATGGTGGTGCATGCTTATAATCCCAGTGATTTGAGAGGTTGAGGCAGTAGGATTGGAAGTTCAAGGCCAGCCTCAACCACTTAGCTCCTGTCCCAAAATAAAAAAAAAAAGTATTGATGATGTGAAGTCAAGGAATATATAAGCAATCTGTTCTTCAAGGTTGAAAGTACTGGTGTCAATATCAAGACAAGATTTCTTTAGGATGATAGGAATTTGAATTTATCTGTATTCAGAAGCATGAAGCATGTTGGAGACCAAGATTCCAGAGAATGAGGATAATAGGTGTGATCAATACTGTGGTGCATGATAGGAACACATGTCTCTGGAGAGAAGTCAACATTGATCAAAGCCATGTGGGACAGTGCTTCTTTCAAGGAAGGAAGGAGAGAAGGATAATATAGAGTATACAGGATTTACTTGAAGAGCATTGCTTTGTTCATATTCAAGGCAGCCATTTTATTCATCTGTTAAAGCTTTTTTTGTAATCTACATAAAAGCAGTGTTTTTCTACTTTGTTGTGAGCCCCTGGGACTGCTTCTACCCAGCGGGGTCACCTTTTTCTAATTTTTACAAACATATTATACAGGCCAGCCCTGGTGCTGCCATCACCATGGTTATCAATGTAGCTAGCTGGAAAACATATTTCTGGCTTATACATTGGGGAAATGGGAGCATAAAAGCATATTCTAAAGTTTCTGGGAAGCTAAGAAAGCAAAACAAATATTCTCTGTGACTATAGAGCTAAAATAGGGGAAATTTTGAAAAAAAAGAGTAAATGTCTGAAGTAGCCATTAGGAAGATAAATGGGAATTAACTAAAATGATTTCTCAGCAATGCAGGGATCCATAGAAGACTTGAACTCAAAAAATTTATAATTCATTTGTTCATTTATTCAATTATTCAACAAATATTTATTAAATGTCATGTGTCAGGTACTTTTTAAGCCATGGGGAATATGTGGTGAACATGAAAATAATTAATGTAGGCATTCTGGAGACGGTGATAAGGTGATGATAAATGTTTTGAAAAAAAATATAGCAGGCTAAGGGATTTGAGAGTGATGGAAATAAGTGATGCAAATTTAGATGGGATTTTTTAGAGAATGCTTCTCAAAGGAGGTGACATTTAAACAGAGCCCTGAATATAGCAAGGGAGAAAACTATATAAATCCCCCCTCCCCCCAAAAGAGAAGTTTCAGGCAGAGGTAGCAGCAAGTGAAAAGTCTGTGAGGGAAAAATGAACTTGATATGTTTGAAAAACACCAAAGTGGCCAGTTTGAGCATAGCCATTGCTTTCTAGAAGGTGGGTGGGCCTAGATAATGTATAATCTTGTAGACTCTGAAAAGAAGATTACGTTTTATTTTAAGAGTGTAGAAATCTCTTGGGGGAATTTTGAGCAGGAAAGCCATAGGATTTGATCTCATTGACTGCTGGTTATATAGTGGTAGAAGCAGAAAGACTAGATCAGAAGGCATTGCAGAAGTTAAGGTAAGAGATATGGTAGCTTAGAACATCTGAGTTGTAAGAAGTAGTCAAATTATGAACCTTATTTGATGGATTAGATGTGATATACAAAAAAAAAGAGCTATCAAAGATTTTGGCTTGAGAAACTGAGGGAATTGTGTAAGTAAGGTGCTAAGAAATGTCTAACAAATGGCACTCAATGGGAAAAACAAACAACAACAGCAAAAGCCCCTGCTTTGCAGCATTTGCCAATCTTCATGATTCCATGCTCCCTTCCTGTCTGATTTCAAACTATCCAGGTGACTTTACCAAACACACAATATAGAAGAGATGCGGAGTTTTGAACTGGGTATTTTGACAATGTAATTTCATCTAAAGACAAAACATACTGCAAAAAAATCTTGAACTCTAGTTGATGAGTTTTGTTTTGCTTTCAGTAGTCTGAACTTTTAGTTCTGAAACTCTTTACTGTGTGTTGTAGGGTTAAGAAAATGAGTACATATATTGATAATATTAGGAACCAGATTTCTCACTGTTGAAGAAGGGAGATAAAAATATGAATTGAGTGAAGACTGGAAAGAATATTTTGATGGTGATTTGGAATAAACTCCAGTTCTTTCTTAATTTCAGATTTTTGTTTCTACACACAATTTCTTATTAAAAGGAACCAAGGATCCTTGAACAAATGTCTGATTCTAGGATAAGACATAGATAGTACAGGATGAGCCTGAAACATTACTTTGAGGGTATGCCAGAAAGTTAGAAAGTATTCAGAAAATAATGGAATACATTAAAAGTATACAGAAGTGAAACTGAAAGGAATTCCACTGGCCAAATCTGGGACAGTTTGACATCAAAATACATAAAAGTAGCAATGAATTGTAACTTACTAAATAAAATTTAAAAATCAGTGAATCCATACTGATAGATTAATGGATAGATTGATGGATGGATATAGCTTTTTGCACACTAATAGCAACTAATCTAGATGAACTGTTGATTTAGAGAAGCATAGCTTTGAAAATATGGTGATATCTAATTAATTTAGGTAAGAATCATCAATGGACACTAAAACTAGTAGGCAAAAATATAATGAGGAATAGAATATTTAGTCTCAAAGTGTCCCTGTCCAGATTACTTACTAATTAAAAAAGGAAGAGTAATTTCAGAGCAGAGAAACCTTGTAGACATCACAATAACCAAGTGATCAAAGTTAATATCACCAAGAATAGGACTAACTGACATCATGTGCCTCTTCATCTGGTATACCAAGAAAGATACAACATCATCTATGAAGTATTCCTGTCGAAAATGCATTGGTCGAATCTAATCATAAAAAAGCATCAGATAAACCCAAATTGAAGGATAGTCTATAAGATGTCTGGTCTCTACTTTCTTTCCTTCCTTCTTTTTGGTGCTGGAGATCTAACCCAGGTCCTCACACATGGTAGACAAGCACTTTACCACTGAGCAGTATCCCCAGCCCAGGACTCTGCTTTTTAAATAGGTGATAACAGTCAAAGAAAGGCTGAGGAGAACAATTCCAGAATACAATAAGGAGACATAAAAATGAAATGTAGGTAAGGGATGTAGCTCAGTGGTATAGCACTTCCTTAACATGTGTCAACCCCTGGGTTCAATCCCCAGCACCCCCCACACCCACAAATGAAATGCTAGACATGATTCTGGATGAGATCCAGAAAAAAATGTCATTTAAAAATATTATAAAATGTCATTATAGGGCTGGGAATATAGCTCAGCTGGTAGAGTGCTTGCCTTGCAAGCACAAGGCCCTAGGTTCAATCCCCAGCACTGCAAAAAAAAAAAAGTCATTATTGGGACAATTGGTGATACATACTGTGTATTGATTAGATAATAAGATTACATTAATGTGACTGTTGATCATTATGACATGGCTATGCAAGTAAATGTCCTTATCCTAAGAAAACACACTGTTATGGTTTGGATGTGGGGTGTCACCAAAAAACTCATGTATGAGACGATGCAAGAAGGTTTAGAGGAGAAATGACTGGGTTATGAGAGCCTTAACCCAATCAGTGTATTAATCCCCTGCTGGGATTAACTGAGTGGTAACTGAAGAAACATGGGGTGTGGCTGGAGGAGGTGGGTCATTGGGAGCATGCCTTTGGGGTTTATATTTTCTATCTAGCGAGTGGAGTCTCTCACTGCTTTCTGATCATCATATGAGCTGCTTCATTATGCCATACTCTTATGCCATGATGTTCTGCCTTACCTTGGGACCTGAGGAATGGAGCCAACTGTCTATGGACTGAGACCTCTGGAACTGGGAGCCTCCAAATAAACTTTCCCTCCTCTAAAATTGTTCTTGTCAAGTCTTTTAGTCACAGCAGCAAAAAAACTGACCAAAGCATACATGCTGCTGAAGTATTTAGGGGAAAATAGACATGGTGTCTGCAATTTACTTTAAATTGATCCAAGATATAGATTATAAGAAAAGCAAAAAGAGGAAGATGTGTGTTTGTGTGAGTGCACATGTGAACGTAGGCTTGCACACACACATAAAGAATGAGAACCATGAAGCTAATGTGGCAAACTGTTAGCAATGTTAGGAAATGATAAACTGAGCGTACCATTTGTGGGAGTTTTTTGTGTTACTCTTTCAACTTTTTGTAAATTTAAAATTATTTTAAAAGAGCTAAAAGGAAAGGAAGACCAACTGTGTAAAAACTGTTTGAGAACTGACCCTTGGATTGAACAAGATGGTGGTTATGAGCAACCATGTCTCCAATGCTGGAATCTATTGACCAGAGAATGGGAGATTAGGAAAGCAGCAGGAAGTGAGTCACGACTCCTTCCAGGAGTTTGGCTTAAGCGAATGGAAATGTATGGTTAAGAGAATGAGTCATTGTTGTCATTGTCAATATGAGACATCTTAAATACCTACTGTGAACTTGCAGTCCAGCCTTAAGTTATCTGAGAGATTCAGAAAACTTTGTGTCCTAAAATTAGATTGGGTGATCCTTGAATTGCTTGTGCTCTCAGGCTCCTGGGAACAGCAAAGAATGTTTTCAAATACAGTATGAAGTACACATTCAGGTTCTCTATTATCTTACCCTAATCTACCTTTTCAAGAATCTCTTCTCAACCTTCCCTTTCCATGCCCCGGCCCCACCACCCCATCCAGTCTCCATTGGATTCTTGCAGTGTTTGCTTGACTTCTCACATTTTCCAGTTATCTGCCTTTCTGAGTTTTGCTTATATCCTCCTCTTTGACTGGAATGTCCTTCCCAGCCCTTTTTGAAAAAGAGTGGCTTAAATAAGATGTAAAATGATTATTCTGTGATGTGACAGTTCAAGGGTAGGAAGTCCAGGGTTTCTATAAGATATGACTTGTGTCCCTCTATCCAGGACAGCTGCTCCAATTCTTGCAGTCTCTCAGGCACCCATCTTCCTTACCATTGCTGCCTGAAGAAAGGAAGTTCTCTCTCAAGGCCTACCTCCTTCATTAAGGTGTCCTTTCCCCAAAGTCAGAATTAATCTTCCTTTCCCTATTTCTCTATTCACTTGTCCTTTTATTCTAACATTTATTACCTCCTGTTGCATATGATGGTTGTGTGTTGCCTACTTTTTTGTGGTTCTGGAGAGTTCAGATGCCTCATATTGCACATTTCTATATTCTCTGAAAGACCTCCCTCACTACCTGCACAAAGTGGGTGCCCATAAACGTTTGAAGACTTGAACTTGATCACTGGGAAAACGTTGACACAGGTTCGATCTATGGATCCTCTTTTCTAGTTTCCAGTTCTAATCAAATCATGTTCCCTGGTTTTATCCAACTTTGAAAAAGTTACTTTCAAGGTCAGGAATGAGGGAATATTCTGCCTGTTTTATTTTATGAGCAAACACAAAGATTAGGTTTGCTTTTTCTTTTTACTTTTCCTAACAATTCAGCTGACTGATGGAAGGTAGAGGAAAGTAATAAACCTTTATTCACAGAACTACAAAATCCTCTCAGGCTGCCACCTCCCTTACCTCTCTGGAGATAGATGGGGCCATTGCTATTATGAAATATATAGTAGAGGGGTATTTTTCCAGTAATCCCTCTGGTACTCATCTACATCTTGACTACTTCTTGATAAAGACATCACCCTCCAGATAGAAACTGTCATCAAGACAAGAAGACCACGTATGCATTTAACTGTTTCACCTCTTAAAAGGAATAACAACTTATCATGAAAAATCAACTTCTCCTTCCTGGGCAATGATTTTATAGCCTTAGAGAAGAAGCCCACTAAATCAGACCAAGTAGAAATTTCAGAAATGTATTAGTCATAATGTTCTATGTGATCAGCTGGTGGCTCCGCCAGACATGCGTGGGCTAGGATGACCTTACTTACATGGCTCTTAGTTGGCTCAGTGCCTGTTGGGGAAACAGGGATGCCTTTGCCCCATATATGTCTCTCATCAGTCACCAGGCTAGTTCAGGTTCATTCACGTTATGGTTCAAGTGCAGTCAGACCACGAGTCCTGGCGCATGGGCTTTCAAACCTCTGCTTGGGTCATGCTGACTGGATTACAAGGCCAGCCTAGATTCAGGAAATGGACAAATAAAGACCGCTTCTGAATGGGACACCTGCAGTGCACATTGACCAGGAGCAGTCATACACTAATGAGAAGAATTTGTGGCTATTTTTGCAATACACCATAGGCCCTGCCTTCCACCATTTTTTCCTACCAGAATCATCTGTCCTCAGTCACTGTACCAGAAGATAACAGCAGAGAAACAAGTGGACAAAAAAAGAAGGTGGTACTGACTGTCTCTTATGGAGTCCTTCCACATTGTCCCCTAATTGGATTCCCTATGTGCATCTTTGGAATGCAGTCAAAGCAAACACCTGAAAAGAAGAGATAAAGAGCATGCTGAGAGAGGGAAAGCTTCACCTGGGTCATACTTGTCTAGAAATGGAATCGGGGGAGAGGTACACTTTCTGAGGAACAGACAGCTGGATGGGTGAGAAAGGAAGCATGAATGGTCCAGGCTGGAGAGGGCAGGCTTGGGAGGGGTCCTTTGGCCTCCTTTTATTCCTCCATCTGTTCAGGTGTGTCAAGGTCACTTTGAAGTCCCATTTTGTGGAAGGGTGGGTAGGATGCTTTATGTTATGGCACACAAAAGCTTCCTTCAAAAAGAGTAGCTTTACAATTTAGAGAGACACTCTTTCAAAATAAAAAACAAATATTGCTGGGGATATGGCTCAGTGGTTGATCACTCCTGGGTTCAATCCCCAGTACCAAATCAAACCAAACCAAGTCAAACAAAAACAAAAAACACCAAAAACCAAAAAAAGGAGTAGTTTTAACATTTTATTTGGAGTTAGTTTCAAGCCAACAGAATTCGAGAATATAAATAATACATAGAACAGCTGACGTTTATCCAGACTCATTTGCTTTATCACTTGTACTTTTATTCCCCCTGCCTCTCTTCCCAACACAGAGGGAAGAAAAAAGCAAGCCATAGGAAAAAAGACAGGGAGAGACAGGGCTTTTTAGCCTTAAGAGAAGTGAGGAAGTGGGGAGGCATTATTGGTTCCAGGAAATTAAACAATGGGGAAGGGGATAAAGTTATTTTTTTAATTTTAAACAGGGATGGGAACAAGGAAAGCATTACACTGAAAAGGAACACATGGGAAAATGTGGAGAGAGACCCCAAAGACACATATTCTCTGCTTGTTTAAATTGCTTAAGACTGACTTTAAGAAAGTGTTATTAAGCCTTAAAAACCAGAGGCATCTCAGTGGTGCACACTGAAGCCGTATATTTCTTCTAAAATACCCTAGGACCTCCCAGGTATGGTGGCACACACCTTAATCCTAGTGATTTGGGAGGCTGAGGCAGGAGGACAGCAACTTTGAGGCCAGTCTCAGCAACTTTATGAGACCCCATCTCAAAATAAAAAAATAAAAAGAGCTGAGGATGTAGCTCAGTGGTAAAGTGCCCCTGGGTTCAATCCCCAGTGCAAAACAACAAAACAAAACAAAACAAAAAATAAAACCCAGTATCACTTTCCTCTGTTTGAATCAGCTAGACACATGGTATGAAGAAAAGTACATTCGAGGTCAGTGGCTCTTGACTGAAGCTTGCTGGCCTCTGGTGACCAGGAAGGAACCTTCCAGATCCTGTCTCTGCCTGGCTTCATTATGACCTCAGTGAGAAGGGAATGGAGGTGGAGGAGAGCAATTTATGCTGGATGTCTTACTAAACATTTTAAGGGCCCTTTGAGAATATTTGACAGTTGCTCTTCCTCTTTACCTAGACAAGAAAAGACATTTTTTTTTGTTCCAGAACAAATTATGGAAACAATATTTGGGCCCAAATTAGATAGCCTTGCTTCTAAGATGTGGATGATGTTCTGAAGATAATGCTTTTCTGATTCTCTATCGAAAGATACAAAAATAGATGACATGCCAGGCACAGTGCTGCATGTGAGGAATCCCAGAGACTAGGGAGGCTGAGGCAGGAGGATCACAAGTTTGAGGCCAGCCTCAACAAATTAGTAAGGCCCTAATTGACTTAGCAAGACCCTGCCTCAAAAATAAAAAAAATTTAAAAAAGGCTGGGAATGTGACTTGATGGTAGAGCACCCCTGGGTTCAATACCCAGTACAAAAAATAAAAATAAAAAACATGAAAGGCACAATAAATTTGGAGCAGACTTTTGCAACCATCTTAAAATGAAAATAACATGTAAAAGAAGTTTGCAAACTCTAAAGAGGTATATGTGTACACCTACATCTTTTTTTTTAAATCATCAATTGTGTGACCTCTAATAGGTTCTCAGTCAAACTTTGTGACTTCTCTAAGCTCTTGTTTGCTCCTCTGTATATGGAAGTAATGATACCTCTGTATGCATGGATGGCCAAAATTACATGAGTCCATAGGTAAAGTGCTTACTTTACCTTTTATTTGGCAGGACTGACACTTACTAAAGATTTGATAAATTTAGCTAAGATTATTCTGTAGGAGATATAGTCCCATGTTGAGTTTTATGGCAGATCAGGATAATCTATGCCTGTTAGAATTCTACTTCACATTTTATAAAGGTCTTTCAAGCACATGTTGATCCCATTTAATTGAAGTAGTGCCCCAAATTCCTCATAAAATTCTGCTCAAGTATGTGGAAACACAGCTCTTCCAAGGCGAAAGATGCATTCATAAGGCCACTTGATAATGAAGATACTGTGGAAGGAATCTGAGTGGTGTTGGAGGGTTGACCAGAAGGACTCTAAAGCCCGTGCAGCTTTGAAATTCTGTGCCATGTGACTCTGATCCTCTTTATTGCCCGTAAATTTATAAGCAAAGGTAAATTGGAGAAGACACCAGAGACACAGCATAGTACAAAGCCATGTTTAGCCCTGTGCCCCACACAAGAGGGAACTTTATCCTTTCTCCTCAGAGAGAGGAGAGGACTGGTCCCTCCCAGTCACGCAGGGATGCTCTCAGGATGACATAGACTCTCCAACAGCAGCCTCCCTCCCAAGTAACATCCTCACTGCCAGTTATCTTTGAGAAGAAAGTGTGCATGCAGAAAATCTTTTCTGAGTGAAGAAAAAATTGGCATCAAACTGAAGTGATTCAAAATAGTAAGACTTTGTAGGACTGCTAGAAAAACTGAAATGGACGTAAGTTAATGATAGTAAAAACTGGCAAGGATGATTTAATGTGCACCTGATATTCTGATTATATACATAATATGAATTCTCAGTATTCAGGCAGAAAATAAAACAAATAATATCACATAATTTGGTATAACTGTCTGACAGCAATGTAGTTAATAGAGCTCTGTGACTTGTGTGCATAGAAAAAACATGTACATATATCAGGATACCGAATCCAAATGCAGTTAATTTTTTTTTATGAAAAGATAGAATAACAAGTTGGTGAATTGACTAGTAAAAAATAATGGACTATAAATTCCTGAGGAAAAACACCATTATAAATCAGCAATAGTTTAATATTATACTTTGGAATTAAGTGTTGAAATCACTCATGTTGTTGAGCACTTACTGAATACTAGATGCTATGCAAAGTGATTTTCATGCATTATTTCATTTAATCCTTGAGACAGATAGGGTATTATCACATTGCACAGATAAAGACGGTGGAATTTGGTGTGTAAGATATCCTGTGTGGTCAGGGGGAATAAATTCTGATTTACATGACACTTGGGAACCTAAGGGTTCTTTGTTCTATGTACCTCTGAGAACTGGAGGAAAGGAGAAACGAAGGAAGGGATAGGGAGATTTTAGAATAAAGTTTAGGATTCAGCTCTAAAGACTTGGAACTTGGATCTCCCCAATCTATTCTAATCTTTCACTGTGACAATGGATTTACAAAGCACTTAATAGAGAATCCTCAAGAAGTAGAAAGAAAAGAGATGCAAGGGAGGTAAGCTGGAGGGGTTGTAGCATTTACCTGGGGATGAAGAACATACTTTCATGTTGAGTGGCTAGATTGGTGTGGGTGCTATTCAGGGTTGAGAATCAACATTGTGACACAGCTCAGCAATAGTGCGGGGGTCCGGTGCCCAGATCAAGCAGGTTTTCCTTTGTATCTAAGGGCCATGAAGGCTTCTTAATCATTTGTATGTGTGAGGTGTATCTATGTACACATGCACAGCATACTGAGGACTGACCACTCAGAACTGTTACAGATTCTCAAAGTAATCTGGCTGTCTCCAAGTGGCAGAGACTCTCTTTTGATTTAGTTAGCCTGAGGGTCTTTGGGAAGCAAGTGAGCACTGATTTTAGTCACAAAGGGAGGCAGCATGAACATTTTCTTTCTTTTCTTCATATTTTTAAATTGGTGCATTATAATTATACATAATAGTGGGTTTCATTGTTACATAGTCATATATGCACACTATATGACAGTATAATTTGTCCAATATTATTCCTGTATTTTCCCTTTCCCTCCTCTTCTTCCTCCCTGCTGGTCCCTTTCCTGATCTCCTTTTGATTTCAAGAGATCCATTCCACCTTTTCTTCCTTTTTCCTCTCTAGCTTCCACACATGAGAGAAAACATAAGACCCTTGACTTTCTGAGTTTAGCTTATTTCACTTAATGTTGTCTAGTTCCATCAATGACATAATTTCATTCTTCTTTTTGACTGAATAAAACTCCATTGTGTATATATTGTACATTTAAAAAATCCATTCATCTACTGATGGACACTTAAGCTGATTCCATAGTTTGGCTATTATAAATTAGCATAGGCATTTTCTAACATTTGAAAAAACTCAAGGCTCAATTATGGAACTAGTGCTACTCACAAACAATGATAACCTTTCAGTGTGCATGAAGTTTTGGATCCCTACCATACTTGTATCTCTTGAACTTCAGATTCATGTCTGTAGGTTGGTAAACGTTACTAAATAATGGTTGTGATTATCCCTGCTTCCTGTTTAAACCAGTGCCAGGAGTGTTCAGGGCCCCCTCCTTCATTTCTCTGGTTAATAGAGTGGACTTGGAGAACCATGGGTTGAGAAAAGACCTGAACGCTTATCTGTTTTTCAGATGAGTAAGTTGAAGCCCAGAATTGTTATGAAGCTAATAACAATTAGTAAGGACCACCAATTTTTTTTCTGCAATATAATGCCTCTATCCCATTCCACCTCTCCTGGAAGGAAAGCATTTCTATTCAATATATTCTGAAAGGTTCCTTATATGGTTGTGCCAACTGGTGGCTGTAGCAAGTTTTAGTGCCATTTTAGATTGTCAGTGCTCCATGTCAGTGCAAGTGACCCCCTTGGGAGATAGCAATGACATAGATCAGTCAATTAGCTGGAAGAAGGTGGATTTACAATGCAGTCATTTGGAAAACCATTTAATTTCACCTGCTGCCAACTCTCAGATAAGAAGTACACACACAATCAGCTAAGACAGGAGTACCACTTAATATTTTGTCAAAGTGTTTAAATATTGCCACTTATTAGTGATTACCTCTTTGCATATTTGCAAAAAACAAATCAGATGAAATGCATTACTGGGATATTAAGTCACATTTTGTTATAAGGTATTTAAAATAATTTTTATATTTTAATCTGCCAATTATGTTATTTCTTTCCAGTTTCTGAATATAATTAATTAAAAGAGTGATGGTTCTGTGATCAAAATTTATATTAATGGTTAGATTATTAAAGTACTGAGAGAAAATTATTTCCCACAAAAATATACTTTTATTTAGCTAATTAAATAAATTTACATTTTGCATGAGGAGAGAAAAAGGGAAGCATAAAATCACTTTGAGGCTTGTAACATGAGCAACTCAGGATAAATTCATATAATTAGAAATATAATAGTTTTGGGAGATTATTTGCAAATAGGAATGTAGCAATTTCTACCTTCTCTCTCCTTGCCCTTTAGTATTGGCCTCCCTCATTGACTCTAACCTTGCCCATGTGACTTTCTTTGGTTCATGGAACAAAGCAAATATGACATAACCAGACTTAACAAATACTTGTGCATTTGGGGATGGCTCTCTCTAGTTCTTCAGAATTCTATAATTATGACTGTTTTAGTCAGCTTTTTTTGCTGCTGTGACCAAAGACCTGACAAGAAAAACTTAGAGGAGGAAAAGTTCATTTGGGGCTCACAGGTTCAGAGGTCTCAGTCCATAAACAGCTGACTCCATTGCTCTCAGCCCAAGGTGAGGCAAAACATCATGGCAGAAGGGTGTGGAGGAAGAAAGCTCCTCAGAACATGACAATCAGAAAGCAGAGAGAGGCTTCCACTTCCCAGGGACTCCTCCAGCTAAACGCTACCTGTTACCACCCAGTTAATCCATATCAGTGGATTAAGCCATTGACAAGGTGTTATGGTTTAGATATTAGGTGTCCACCAAAAGCTCATGTGTAAGACATTGCAAGAAGTTTTAGAGGTGAAATGATTGGGTTATGAGAGTCTTAACCTGATGAGTTGTTAATCCCCTTGATAGGGTTTAATGTGGTGGTGTATGTAGGTAGGGTGCTGCTGGAGGAGGTGGGTCCCTGGGGGCATGCCTTTGGGGTATATATTTTGTCCTTGTTGAGCAGAGCTCTCTCTGCTTCCTGGGTGACGTGTTCCAAGCTGTTTTCTTCTACAACACTCTTCTACCATGATTTTCTGCCTCATCTTGAGCCCCAAAGAATGGAGCTGGCTGTCTGTTGACTGAGACCTCTGAAACTGTGAGCCCCCAAATAAACTTTTCCTCCTCTAGTTGTTTTTGTCAGGTCTTTTTGTCACAGCAGCAGAAAAAGCTGACTAAAACATTTGGTTAAACCTCTCCTAACCTAATAATTTTGCCTTTGATGTTTCTTGCATTATCTCACATATGAACTTTTTGAGGACAGATACCACATTTCCAAATCAAAACGTTCTTATTCCCAGTTTCTCAAGGTTGAGCTTCTGGGTTGTATTCTGTACTTTACACCATTTCTTTGTATAACTCATCATGCTCCATAGCTTTAAATGCTGTATTTATACTTATGACTGTCATGTTTGTATTTCCAGCCTTGCCCTCTCTTCTGAATGCCAGTTTCTTGTAGCCAACTGCCTACTAGACATTTAAGTTTTGGAATAGATATCTAATAAGCCATTCCAACTTCACACATCCAAAATGGGACTCTTGATACCCCACCCCCAAACCCCAGGAATCCCCACCTTTCCCTCTTACAACTTTCCTAGTATAGGTTACTGGCATCTCTGATCATCCAGTTGAGCAGACACAAGGCTAGAAGTCATTTTAAATTCTTTTATCTCTCCCTTTAGTTGTAATCCAACAGCAGGTTGTGTTAGTTCTATGTGCAAAATATATCACCTGTGCCTCCTCTCATAATGTATTAATTCAAACACCATCATTTTTATTTTAAGCTACTACCATAGGCTCCTAAATAGACCTGATTCTACCATTTCTCTGTCATAGTCTATTCTCCATGAGGCAGCCAAAATGATTCATTTAAAAATATTCAACACATACCAGATGATAACCACCCTGCTTTAAATGCTTCAATGGCTTTATCTTGCACCACAGATAAAGTACAGACTCCTTACTATATAATTAAGCCTCTGCCTTCCTTCTTGACCTTGTTTGACTTTCCTAGTATAAGAAAGAATTTAGGAGATAGTTTTGTTTTCCTTACTTTTTTGACAATAGTAAGATTTGATAAGCATTTATTGAATAAATGAAAGGATAATCATAAATTAAATATAGGGCTGTGTGGGCCCTTTTCTTCCTATTATTGTTCTTTTCTTTTTTCTTAATTTTTGGCACTGGGGATTCAACCCAGAGGTGTTTTACTACTGAGTCACATCTTCAGTTCTTTTTTATTTTTTATTTATTTTATTTTTTTAAAACCTTTATTTTATTCATTCATTCATATGTGGTGCTGAGAATCAAACCCAGTGCCTCAATCCATGCTAGACAAGCATTCTACCACTGAGCCACAACCCCAGCCCCTTATTTTTTTTATTTTAGGATCTCACTAAGTTGCGGAGGCTCTCCTTGAATTTGTGATCCTCTGCCTCAGTCTCCCAAGTTGCAGAGATTACAGGCATGCACCACCACACCCAGCTATCATTATTTTCTCATTTAATTTTTTCTTTTTGTGGTGCTGGGGATTGAACCCCCAGCCTTGTTCTTGCGAGGCAAGCACTCTACCAACTGAGCTATATCCCTAGCCCCTTTACATATTTTTAATACATCAAAAGTGTATGAAGTACACTCATTTTGAGAAACTGATATATATAAATACCACCATCCTTGAAACCGTGGCATCTGTAGACTGGTGAGTGGATGCCACCATGGAATTAGGTTCTTTAATCTTAAAAAGAATAATGAAATCCTGAAGTGACTAAAGCAGTGGTGAAATCATCCTTTATTTCCTATTTCTATGGCTTTTACAAATAATAGATTTAGACTAGCATATTAGTAGATAGTTATGAGAAGCACAGGATTTAGAGTTGTGCTGGGTATTTTCATTTGACTCTCCAATCTATTCTCCACCTATGTGTATTCTGTTCTGTGCCCTCAGAGACCAAACTGTTTCTCTCAGTTTCTTGTTTAAGGTTTGGTTCCATCAATGGAAGCATTACCAGGAGATTGGAAGGTCAAAGGAGAATGAGGACAGGGTACTTACTCCTCCCTTACTGGGCTATGGGCTGCCCATATTCCTCTCTCAAAGACCAATCTCCAGAAGTTATGGAGCATATAAGGTTGAGGAACAAACTCACAAGCTACTAAGTGGATCCTGAGAAATAGAACAGGTACATTTGGACAGACACAGACAAAACTGATAACATTTTACCCCCCTGAACCTCTCTTGTTGGAGGAGGTAGACCCTCTAGGCTCTTCTCCAATTAGAGGACGATTCCAACCACAGATGTGGTTCTGGTTATGAGACTCTTTTTTGTCTTTTCTTTTTTGGAACTGAGGTTCAAACCCAGGGCTTTATGCATGCAAGGCAAACACTTTACCACTGAGCTACATCCTAGTCCTTGTTCTCATACTTTTATAAGACCAAGTGAATAGAACTTCTGGTAACTAGACTGTAACTAATGTTTACCTGCATACAAGCTTTTCAATGATCACAGCTGAAATACTAGCCTCTGTTTATAGCCATACCACCCTTGAACATGCCCAATGTCAACTGAAATACTAGCGTTACAAGATCAAATCCATAATACCCCCTTGTGGAGAAGGAAAAGGTTTAGACAAAGAAAACAAACTTTAACTGAAAGAGTGGTAGGACTTCACCAAATTGTATTGTCAAGAGTCTAAGAAGCATGTGTGAGAGGGGATTTTAAGGAGGAAGGCAGATGATAGATAGCATCTTGGCCCTAATCCCAATGCAAAATGGCTCCAGTAGGACTATGGACATATCCTGTGCAGTCTCAGAATATACAGTGGACATACATCCATCTTTCTTAGTTAGGTTTCCCACTCTGACTTCTTGAAAGTTAGGGCTAATATAGAGGGCAAGGCCAAATGGAAGTCCTGGAAATTCCCCCCAAACCTCACCAAGATAGTAAAATGGAAGCAATGCTGCATCCCCTGAGAATCATAGAGACCAAATGGTGACTGCCAAAGACTTGAAAGATGTAAGAGTGATGATTCCTCTCACATTCTCATTTGACTTGTCAGTTTGGCCAGTGCAAGGGCTAGATAGATGTTGGAAAATGACTGTAGATAATCACAGACTTAATAAGATAATGATTTCATTCACAGCTGTGGTTCTAGATATGCTAATTTTATAGGAGCAAATAAATAGAACCTCTGACACCTGGCTTGTGGCTACTGACCTAACAAAATTATTTTACTCTGACCAGCAAAGATGATGAGAAATCATTTGCCTTTATATGAGGTGCAGCAGTTCACCTGAGTATATTCAGGTCTATGTCAGCTCACTTGCTTTGTCCCATAATAGAGTCCTGAGAATCCTTGATCATCTTGATTTCCCACAGAATATCATTCTGACACAGTATAATTATGACATTATGGTAATTGGACCCACTGAACAGGACATAGACTAAATAAATAGGAAAACAGTCGAGATATATTTATACCAGAGGGTGAGAGATAATCACCAAGAAGATTTAGGAGTCTGCTGCATCATTTAATTTTCTAGGGGTAGAGTGCCCTGGAGTCTGTAGAGATATCACCTCTACATGGATAAGCTCCCTTTCCTTACACAGCCTATCAATGACCAAATGGAGATAGCACAGACTCTGTTTGGTCATTCTTATAACCATTAGGTGAGACCTGGAACAGGATAGTTTCCTCTGACCAATTCAGGTTGTAATGCCAGTTGTCCTGCCACTTGGACTTTATCTCTCAACAGACCAGTATCAGAAGTGTCTGAGAGCAGATTGCAGAACTGCATGGAGTCTCCAACATACCTCAATGGCAGTATCTTCTCCCAACAATTCTCCATTTGAAAAACAACACCTGGCTTGCTACTTGGCACTGGTAGAAAACTGAAAGCCTAAGCAAGTTAACTGCCAATCATGGACTGAGCATTACCTTCCTACATTACTGTAAAACTGGATTGCCTGGCACCATACTGTTGTAAAATTGAAATGTTCTATATAAGAGCCCATGCAAGTCCAGAAAAGGCATAAATAAAGTGCTCAAGTTGATGGCTTGCACTCCCATGCTGCCTATTCCTGCTGCTTTGCCATATTGCCTTTAATCTACATGCATGGCTTCTTAGGTAGTACCTTTTGGCCAGATAATGGAGAAGGCAAAATCTCAGACCTGGTTTACAGATGGATCTGCATAGCATGCTAGCACCAGCTAGAAGTCAATAGCCATTACAACTTGTAGCCCTATATAGAGGTGGCGGAGGATAATGTGCCTAGAGTGCTCAAATTTAGTTTATAAATCTGGCTGTCTACTTCCTTTAGCAGAAGAGGCAGCTTATGATAAGGACCTATAGTAACTCAAAGTGATTGACAAATAAGTTGGCTGGCCATTCAGAGATGTACAATAAGATTTCAAAATTGATGACAAAGAGGACCAAGGAGAGGGATATGGATGAATGAATCTCTTAGAATGAAAAGAAAGTTCAAAGATATTTATTTCTCAATAAATGCCTAAGAGAAGTCATCTACCTCAAAGGTAGGCCTAGTAATTCCGCACATCAGGTGACCTGTCCTGTGAATCTTTGCCAACCTCTTTCTTCAGCCACCTTTTGTTTAAAGAATAGGAGTAGATATAGCTTTCAACTGTTGCTAGTCCTAAGGTTCTGCATCATCCATGTTGGTTTCCATAAATCCTAATCTAACCAATATATATAGGTGGGCAAGATATTGGTCATCCTGTCCACAAATTTTGAGACATTCCTTATCCAATTTAAATGCTCCATTTATTTTTCATAAGGATCTTAACAATAAAAAAATGCAAGTGAACTTTTAAAAATCCTTTCAGCTACTTCCAGTCTTGGAGATGTGGGTAAATTTCACACAATCTCTAAACCTTGGATTGCTCTTTGGAAAATTAAGACACCTTCCTCAGAGTATTTTGCAGAATTGAACATTGAATGCATAATTTCTGACATGGCTAATATTCAGAAAGTCATAGGGATCATTATTAGTCTTACTAATGAAACCAAGGGAAATCTAAATGGAATCTGCCAGGGTAAATGGAAATGTGATGTACCACCATCAATTAATAGTAATAATTGCCAATACTTGTTAAATACTTTCTGCCTGTCAAGAGCTCTTGTGATAATCTTATAGGTCCTATCTCATTTACTATTCTTAACAAATATGCAAGGAAGGCACTGTCGTGATCCTCATTTAACACATGAGGTTAAATAACCTGTCCAAAATGATATTGCTTGTAAATAGCAGAGCTGGAATTTAAATCCAAGTCTTTCAGACTCTAGAGTATAAAGCATTAACTACTATTATGCTGCCTTTACATCACTTCAAAATATTGCCATGCAAAATATCACTGATGAATATGTGTCTACTCCATTGTACTCCATTTATAAGCTTCCGCAGGTTTAGAGTCTACCAACACCTGCCTTTCAGATCTTCACCTGCTTCACCTCCTACCACTGCCAGCCCTTTAACTGACACTAGGGTGAGGGCCAGGTTATGGCTCTCTACTCTACCCACTGCAATGGGAGCCCTGGGGCTCCAGTGCCCAGAGGCCTGATCTCATCAGAGGCTATGGTTTCCCCTTCCCTCTGTCTCAGAAGCACTGCAGCTGGAGGTATATAACCTGGCTTTCCGAGCAGTCATTCAAAAGGGGTAGGTGACAGAGTCTGGAGTTACAGAGGATTTAACACTCTGTATAATAAACAGTGAACAGTGATCAGTAAGAGATATGAGACAGGAAGAAATTGGCAGAAAAATTCCTCTTTTTCCTTCCTTCCCAGGAGCAGCAGCTTAGTGCAGGCTGTCTGGAACTAAGTTGCATAAGTGAGCAATCAGCTATATTGTCTTGAAGTTCAGGCCAGCATGTTAATACATCACCTTGTATTTGCTTTCTCTGCTTCATCACCTTGCATCCCCTTTCCCCTCATTCTTGCTGCCTTGGAATTGCACCTGTCAATTAGGGTGACAAATTGTCCCAGCTTGCCTAGGACTGAAGGGATTCCTATGATGCAGAACCTTCAGTGCCAAAACTAGGAAAGTCCCAGGAAAACCTACTCTCAATAAAAAATTACAAGTAAACATTCAGTCAGGCCCCATTTCCCAAAGAATCCTAGGTGTGACAATTGGTACCAGGAGTGGCTATAGAAAGTCAATCCTTAGGATGGGATTTTAGAACTAGACTGAACAGTGATCTGAAAGCAAAAAGATTTCTATTGCTGGTGGTAAGTGGGAGCAGTAATAACCCCTAGTGTCCATTAGCATCAGAATTACTCAAGATAGTATGTAGGTATGGAGATTAATTATGATGAGGTACAAATTGAGGGCAAGGGATTAGGAAATGAAGGGCTGCTGCCTTTGATTAGCATGGGAGTCCTAAAAATTACAAATTGTCATGTAGGGTAGTTGTTTTTGACAGAACTGCATGCCTTGCAATGAAGAAATGATAGGCTCAAGTGATTTTCTATTTAAAACACTCTATGAGGGTTGTAAGGCCACATTTAGAGACCCTGATTTCATTGGTAACTGGGTAGGCTTTACTGAAAATACATCCCAGGACTTAGTTGTAGCAGAATGGCAAAGAAGACTGAATACACAACCTCAGTACTTCTGCTATGCCAAAGTCGGTGCCTTCATAAGAAAAGGATAGGACTTTGAGAACTAGGATGGGAACATTTGGGTAAATAAGTCTGAAAATCTTTATTTCTCAACAAACTCACTGGGCTTGCAGAAATAGCTTCCTTCCCCATGCTAGAAGACAGTAGCTTCCCCATACCTGGAGAACGTCCCTGCAAAGACCCCTCCAATCTTAGACCATTGCTGCTGCTATAACAAAATACCAGAGATTGGGCAATTTACTAAAACAGAAATGTATTGCTCATAGTTCTTGAGGCTGGGATGTCCAAGGTGAAGGCACCAGCAGGTTTGGTGTCTGGTGAAGGCCCATTCATCATAGATGGATGTAAGTGTCCTCAAATGGTGCAAAGGAAAGAAAAGCAAAAGGGGCATAAAAGGGACAAATGCTATGTCCTCACATGACAGAAGAGTTGAAAAGGGAAAAGGGCCAAAGTGCTTTCCCCACCCTCGTTTTTTTATAGTCATTAATAGCATTTATGAAGACTCTGCTCTCATGACTAATGACCTTCAAAAGGCCCCACCTCTTAATACTATCACATTGGTGATTAAGTTTCAAAACATGAATTTGGGGAAACATTCAGATTAAATTTCAAAACATGAATTTGGGGAAAAATTCAGACCACCGGAGACAGGTACTTGTCAAGGGTATGTGTTCTCAAGATTTGCCCCATTTTCCCTCACTGCTACCTGACCAATAATAGGAATTAGGTAATAGTACATGCACTAGGAGGAAATGGCATGTTCATCTAAATAGTCGCAAAACGTGGTATATGTGTACCAACAAGAACTGTAGTGATGCCAGTGGAAGAAAACAAATGGAGTGGGTTATAAAGTTAGATCAACAAGAATTTATTCATGAGGTCACTCTCCCATGACTTAGAGTTTAACTTCTGGCAAGGATACATGGGGCTGGCTTAATACATTGCTGGGATGTCTCCTGGAAGCTTGAACATCTACAATAATAATCAATTACAGACATTCTGGAACTGCCTGATAGAGAGGTAGAAGTCACAAGAACAGGGAGGCAGAGTATAAGAAGGGATTATATATTAATCCATTTTTCTGTTACTATAATGAAATACCCGAGGCAGGATAATTTTATAAAGAAACTGGGTTTATTTAGTTTTGGAGACTGTAAGTCTAGGATCAGGCAATTCCATTTGTTGAATTCCTGATGACAGATGGTATCATGACAGGAGTGCATGTGAGAGGAAGAAATCATGTGACTGAACAGGATTCAGGTTTTTGTAACAATTTGCTCTCCCAAGAACTCATTTCAGGAGTCCAGCTTTCCTTCATGAGAGCAGCACCCTCAAGGACCTGAGAATCTCCCAGGAGGCCTTACCTCTTAAAGGTTCCAATGCCACACTGTGTACCAAGTTTCTAACACATGAACCTGTTGGGGACAAATTTCATCTAAACCATAGCATGTGGTTGGAAAATCATGCAAGGTACTGAAAAGGCCTGAATGAATTCATGTATCTCCTTAAACATACAGAGTTGTTCCTGGTCTTTTTAGTAATTTTTATCAAAATGTCACCAAACTTGTTTCCCTGGGAGGACCCATAAGATACTTCCTGCATTAAAGGTATAAAGAATGTAATGGTGGGCTGGGGTTGTACCTCAGTGGTACAGTGTACAGTGGTACAGTATACAGTGGTACAGTGTAGTTGAGCGGTAGTTCTGGGGCTGTAGCTTGCCTTGAATGTGTGAGGCACTGGGTTTGATCCTCAGCACAACATAAAAATAAATAAATAATGACATCATATCCATCTACAACTAAAAATATATTTTAAAGAAGAATACACTGGTGCGGACAGCACTATATTTGAGAAACTCAATGTGACTGTCATCTTATGACATTGAAAACAAGTGTTGCCATGAAATTGGGCTCCCTAGCATCAAAGGGGATGATGGAAACAGGCCTGCATGCTTTCTGGTTTCTGCTGGACTCCATCAAAGTGGAGTACCAGCAGGAGACTTATGAACTTTGGGGATTTATTCACCCAAACCTTCCTGGTGAATTCACAATATTCCTCAAGTCAAGGTCAAAGCTCTTGCATGGCTGACCTCTTCACATAGCTTGTCAGTCTCCAGGTTAATTTTTCCAGCTCCCACCTTTAGACCTAGGACTATTAACTGAGCCTCTATTCCTAGTTCCAGGTTATTACAGTGTTCCTTTGGGCTCCTCAGTACCTGGTTTCACTTTTGCAAATAATCTCATTATTAAATTCTCCTCAAACTTGACTATACCATCTATTTTTTTTTTTTTTTGGTGCCAGGATCCTATGTTTAAGATATATTTGGAATTTTTTCCAGAAACCTCGTGTGTGGGAGAACAATACAGCTAGAGGACATGCGTTGGAGGGAAACTTTTCAGTGTATACTTTGGAATTTTGAATCATAAATTTATTACTTGTTAAAAAGATTATTCCACACTCTTATACTCTTTGTGTGTGTGTGTGTGTGTGTGTGTGTGTGGAACCAGGGATTGAACTCAGGGACACTCGGCCACTGAGCCAGATCCCCAGCCCTATTTTCTATTTTTATTAGAGACAGGGTCTCACTGAGTTGCTTAGGGCCTCACTAAGTTGCTGAGGCTGGCTTTGAACTTGCGATCCTCCTGACTCAGCCTCCCAAGTCACTTGGATTACAGGCGTGCGCCACCACGCCCGGCTCTTATACTCTTAAAAGCAATGCTAAGTCATGAAGGGGGTGGTGGCAGAGCAAGGACAAAGGTGGCAATTAATATTATAAGCTTTAGCAAGGTGACACAGTATTCTCACTTCTAGGAAAATGGATTTATCCTCAGAAAATAATTGAAGATAGAAAAATTCATGTATAAGTAGGATTTGCTGCAATCTTACACAAGAGAAAGTTTGCTAACTTCGTAAATGCTTAAGAATAGGGTCATTTGTGGGAATATATGACAGAAAAATCTGTAGCTATCAAAGATTATGCCTTTCAGAAAAATGTTGAGGAGAACAAGAGAATCTCATGTTTTTGTTAGATGACAGAAATAGAATACAAAAGAGTGCATACAATTTTGTAAAATGTGTATATATTATCTGTCTCTATTTTGGCAACTAAGGTAGAGAATAAAAGATTGTATGTGCTCAAAGGCATAGGGTTTATGAATTTGGATTCTAGGGGCTCTAAGTAACAATACCCAACTCAAAGGAGTTTAAATAATAGAAGCATTTCATTTTCTTACCAAGACATCTGAGAATAGGCAATTCTCAAGTTTGTCTGGCACATCAGTTTCATCATTCAGGACTCACGTTCTATCATTCCATTTTAACTATTTGTCCTTGAATTTATTGTCTCATGGTCACAAAATGACTGCTTCAGCTTCAAATATTACATTATTACAGGACAATGACTAAAGCAGGAAGGTCTTAGAAGCCAACTAGTTCAGGTCAAGTTCTTTGTTTGGGACAGCTCTCTGGGGGACCTATAATGTAATCGAGGGTTTATAGAAATACATCTGTACCGCATATTGAAATGCCTTGTAACAAGAGTCTACTATTCCTGTTTAAGGATATGGAAGCAAAACCAGAAATAGAGGCAACTCTGTGTGTTGGGGTGGGTACTGGGGATTGATCATGAGGCACAGTAACTCTGAGCCACATCCTCAGCTCTTTTTATTTTTCTACTTTAAGACAGGGTCTCTCTAAGTTGCCCCAGTTGGCTTTGAACTTGTGATCCTACTGCCTCAGCCTCCTAAGTCATTGGGATGACAAGCATGTACCACTGTGCCTGGCTAGAATCAGTCTTTTAATGAATTATCCTCATTTTAAATGGGTGGGTTGGACTAGATAATCTTTGAGATCCTTTCCTGCTCCACCTGGCTCTGATTAGGAAAAAGGCTGGCAGAGAAGACACCAAATTATTAATTGTGGTTAAATTGGATGGTAAGATTATGAAGGATTTTCATTTTCTTTATAATTTTCTCTTTTCAAAAATTTATATAATGATGTTATTAAGTGTTATAGTTTGGATATGAGGTGTCCCCCAAAGGTCACGTATGAGACAATGTAAGAAGTTTCAGAGGAGAAATAATTGTGTTGGGAGAGTCTTAACCCAATCAGTGAATTGACAGGGATTAACTGAGTGGAAACTGAAGGTGGGTAGTGTGTGGCTGGAGGAGGTGGGTCATTGGTGATGTGGCTTTGGAGTATATTTTGTATCTGATGAGTGGAGTCTCTCTCTTTCTTGGCTTTCTGATCATCATGTGAGCTGCTTCCCTCCATCACACTCTCTACCATGATGTTCAGCCTCACCTTGGTCTCTAAAGAGTGGAGCCTGCTGTTTATGGACTGAGACCTCTGAAACCATGAGCCTCCAAATAAACTCTTCCTCCTTTACAATTCTTCTGGTTGGGTCTTTCAGTCATAGCAGCAAAAAAGCTGACAAAAACATTAATGTAATGAGGAAATGCATCATTTAAAAATATCATAAATGTTCTAAACTAGAAAACTTTTAAAAACTAATTGCACATGTAATACGTGTTTTTATTTTTGTAGTTTGCCTGCCAATAGTTCAACTTATTTTAATGAGACCTATTCCTGTACTTTGACCATCCAGTTATATAGGTGTAAATGTCATCTGCAGTTATAATTATGGGCCTTTTAGTGAAAGAGTAGACATGGGTAATGGTGGATAATGAGCAAGCTTTTTCTTCTCATGTGAGTTCAATTGCCTTAATAATTGAAATCCCGCCAAGAAAAGCCACAAAATGTGTAGATAAATTCATAATGCATTTAACTGCCTGCAAAACTTAAAAATGACAAGGCTTTGAAAATAGTCACATCTAGATTTATTTACAAAATACTTGGAACTGCATACTAATCTTTGTGCTTTGTTTTTCATGGAAACTGAGCTGTCTTTCAACAAATTCCAAAGGTCTTTGGGTCTAATACAACTCATATTTGTGAGACACTCATGCATTTAAAAAGAATAAGATGGAAAATTATTATTTTCTTCATGGTGGTCATTTTCCAAGGTGAGTGTAGTAGAGCCCAGGATCAATCTAGTGAGAGAAATGTACCATGTATTGCATGGTTCTAAGTGCTGGCCATACACTTTGTCTCTCCCCACAGGAGTCCTCTGTAGAAGATATTATTATCCTCACTTTATAGATAAGATCAAGGCTATGAAAGAAGGAATAACTTATGAAAAGTAACACAGGCAGGTAGCCATGGCTGTAATTCCAGTGGCTTGGGAGGTTGAGGCAGGAGGATCGAAAGTTCAGGGCCAGCCTCAGCAACTTAGTTTAGTGAGGCCCTAAGCAACTTAGACACTGTCTCAAAATAAAAAATAAAAAGGACTGGGGATGTAACTCGGTGGTTAAGCACCACTGGGTTCAAACCCTGGTACCAAAAACAAAAGTAACAGTAACTAAAGGAGGAAATTGAGATTTAAGCAAAGGTCAGTCTGATTCCAAAGTCCTAGCTTTTAGCTGCTTGTTATATTTGCCCAATTTTTCTGTTGAATGTGTTTAGCCCAATTATCTCTTGAATTTAAAAGGCACTTGATACTTTGTTCTAGAAAGATCATTTTATTTTCAACTATAGATCCTTTTCTGTCTTCTGAACACAATATATTCAGTCAAGGCATGTGCCCTTCTGTAAGTTAAGGGTGCATTCTTCCTCCAAGTAAGAATACATTTTGATGTGTCATTCAGTACATCTCTAGAACATCATTTGTCCCATGAAAAGCTAGGCTGGTTTCTCGTTTCCTCAAACCTGTTGCCCTCACCTCCTGTCATGTTCTCCTTTGCTCTAAAGATTCCTGGGCCTGAACTAGGATTGACTGCTCTATCCTTCATTTGCCTTAAAAGAAAGGGCAGGGCTGGGGGTATAGCTCAGTTGGTAGAGTGCTTGCCTTGCATGCACAAGGCCCTGGGTTCAATTCCCAGCACCACAAAAAAAAAAAGTATAAGAAAGGACAGTTGTCTTAATCAATTACACTGTTGAAAGGGGGCAGATGCTGCATCAAATACTCAGGTCTCCTCTCTTTTAGGAGATATTAGTGGCTGATAGTTCCTCTCCAGGAACTATCGTCAGCCAAAGACAACTCTAGTTAAACAGAACTATTTAACATACCTATCAGCCCCCAGAATTCCACTCTAATAATAGTAAATGACAGTAATATAGTATAGACACATCTTTTTATATGAAACTAAACCATGTCCCAGAGAGATTAAGTGACAGCACAAGGTCAACCAGCTAATTTATAGCAGAGCTAAGACTAGGGGATAGATTTTTAGATTCTTGGTGTATCCACAAAATATGGTTTTCCAATGGTAGTATATTCAAAACAATATGCCACTGTCTAACAGTTATACCAGAAAAAGAGATGTTACCATATTTTCAACAATAGCAACATCATTGCAATAAGTAGGCTTTAATGGTTAAATTTAAGAATCTTTAAGATAAAATTACATTGTTAGAAATTCCTTATGTAGCCTCTCATCAAACTAAAGTTTTAAAATGTAATGTTTTACTTAGAGTAGAAATTAATGAATTCAAGGAAAAAGACAAATCTTATAAACATCTAAGCATATATGTGAAATCTGCCACATTTCAATGATTAAACTGACACCACTGTCCTTTCTTTTAAGGAAAGTGAATTATAGTGCAGTCAATCCTAGTTCAGGCCCAGGAAGCTTTTAGAGCAATGGAGAATATGTAGGAGGTGAGGACAGTGGGGTTGAGGAAAGGAGACATTCATGCATCTGTATGGGACACATGATGGTCTAGAAATGTACTGATGGTTCTCTACTTCCTTTATACTTTCTGTCACTTGGGCTCTATGCCTTTGTTGACAGCTGCAATCTTAATGTGCAATCTTGTGAAAATAGTTGCTTTTTGGTCCAAACCAAAAGCCAAAGGCAGCTTTAGTTAAAAAGAGGTGTTGAACAGATCAGCCTTCCAAATTCTACTTAAATAATAGTAAATAACTTTTCTCATGGACCCAAAGTCACAAAAGCATAGAAAAGCAAGAAATATTTGGAAAGTAAAAAGCAAATGCATAAATGATAACCAGCTTGTAGAGCTGAGAAATCTGAGTCATCAGTCAGCAATGGGCAAAGGTAGAATTCAGTGGATTTTCCTTGTGGGAACTCCCCAAATCTTACTAACTGAAGGCGCTGGGTACTTTGGGATGTGGGGAAGGAGCTACACCTAAACTAGAAGATTGGTTGAGGGTCTATTTAGGAAATAGTCAGATGCCTACATATCCTGCCTCCCCCTTAGGTGGCGAGATCAATGTTTTGCCCCTGCCCTTGCAGGACATTGGAGCTTTACTATCTGGTAAGTCTAAATTAGACTCTCTGGGAGCAAGGCACAGGAATCTGCATTTTTTTCTTTAAATTTTTTTATTTTAGTTGTCGATGGACCTTTATTCAATTTACTTATTTTTATGTGGTGCTGAGAATCAAACCCAGTGCCTCACACATGCCAGGCAAGTGCTCTACCACTGAGTCACAACCACAGCTCAGGAATCTGCATTTTAACATGTGCTCCAGAGGATCTTTATGCATGTGAATGTTTAGAACCACGGGACTCTGGCTCACCAGGTACAGAAGAGACCCAATGCACTGTCTTGCAAACATAGAAATTACATGAAAATTGATAGACTGAATATTGAGATTGTCAACCTTGGCCCCTCCCCCACCCCATCCAGCCCCAAGAACACTGGCAGTCAGCATGATACCCAGCAGGCAGGAAGAGCCTTCTGGCATGCATCTACCAAGACCAAGAGAAAAATACCTAAGAAAGTTTCCCAGAACTGAAGGAAGCAAGCTTTCAGATTGAAAGGGCCCTACTGGGATTCAGCACAGTATAAAAATCAACCCACACAGGGGTACATCACCATGAAATTTGAAATGTTTTGCCCCTGGAAGCAAACAAACATCCTAAAAACTTCCAGAGAGAAATAAGAAAAAGAAATTTTCATATAAAGCAGCATTCCTCAAAGTCTTAATCTCCAGACTTCCAACTCTCTAAAAAATTATTGAGAATTCCAACAGCTTTAGTTTGTATAGATTATACCTATCAATATTTATCATATTAAAATTAAAACTGAGAAATTAAATGTATACTTATTTACTAGTTCATTTAAAATAATCATAACAAATCTCCATGTCAACTATTATATATTTGGGAAAATAGAAAGCAAATAAACAAAAGGAAAATGTAGTGAGAAAAATGACTATGATTTTGTATGTTTGCAAATCTCTTTAATGTTTGCTTTAATAGAAGAAAACTGGATTCTCATTGGTTTACTGTAATTGATCTGTTGTGATGTATTTTTTTGGTTGAAGTATATGAAGAAAATTTCATCTCACACAGATATGTAAAAAAGTGAAAAAGGGAAGACTTTTAGCAGTCTTCCAATAATTGCGGATCTCCTCTCATATTACACTAAAATTTTACAAGTGGTAGTTGATTAAAGTTAATTTGAAAAGGGAACCCCAACCCAAAAGTTTGCATATTCTGTTAAATTATAATCCATTGACCTATTTTGCACTTGGACTGGGTATTCTACTCAGACATGATTTTGCAACATGATGCATTAGTTATTTGGAAAATAACTAATTAATTGACCAAATTGTGCAGATTTTCCAAAATATGATACATTTCATTATAAAATTTTTTTAAAAAAATCACTTTTGATAGTATGAACACCAGCCTTATCAGAAATGTATTTAAGTATTAGGAAGGGATCAAGCTCACAGTGGTGGATACTAGTTTCCAAAATGTTAATTTTACGCGAATGCTCAAATTCTATCATTGGCAACAAATACTGTCAGTTGATTTTTCCTTATGGTGACAGACTCACTTTGTTCATGTTTGAAAAAATGCCTGCTAGATACTGAGATCAGGAAAGCCATAGTTTGTCAATCAGTCATTCTTTCAAGTATAAATGGTGCTGCCTGAACAAAGCAGTTTGTTCAGTTCACCATTCAAACAACCCCACAAGTCCTTTACCTTGACACACTGTGCTGCATTCTTTGGTATACAGCATAATTCTCATCTCAACACATAGACTGTAAAAAGATATGTATTCAAAGTTTAATAAACTTAATCCTTTTACTGCATAGTCAAGGACATTATTAAATGAAACTGACTCTTCCTATTTTTTTCAAAGTGTGTAGAGTTGAAGACACTTAGTGGTAGGGCCTTAGTTTGTGCTAAACAAATTAAGATGTCTTATCCATCTTTGCTTGTGCAATGGCAACACAGAGAAAAATGCAAATAAAGTCTAAGTGTTATTGTTATGAATTTATCAGCCCCCTGAAAGTGACTCAGGGACTCCCAGGGCTCTACAGACCATACTTTGAAAACCACTGCTTTCAGTTCTGGGCAAGTAAAACTTAATTTTTAAAAATCTAAATAAAAGCGGGGTGTGGTGGTGCATACCTGTAATCCCAGTGACTCAGGAGACTAAGACAGGAGGATTGCAAATTCAAAGCCAGCTTTAGCAGCCTAGCAAGGCCCTAAGCAACTTAGTGAGACCCTGTCTCAAAATAAAGAATAAAAAAGGTTTAGGATGTAGCTCAGTGGTTAAGCACCCCTGAGTTCAACCTCTGGTACCAAAAGACAAAAAAAAAACACCTAAATAAAAAATGAAAGCAAAATCAGGGCAAACATAAATTATATATGTAACTTGGGCTTGGGCTATAGCTCAGTTGGTAGAGTGCTTGCCTCGCAAGCACAAGGCCCTGGGTTCAAATCCCAGCACCACAAAAAAAATTATATATGTGGCTCAATAGAAGAAAAAAAATAAGACTCTCAATTCCATAAATAAAGAAGTACTGCATTATCAGTGAGTTATATAAGTTTAGCTTTAAAAAATAGTAATAAGAAAGGAAAATTGAAATTTTTCTGCATTTTTCCTAAGATAATTTGTTTTCTTACTATGTAATATGCTATTACTTTATCAAATTTTCAATCACACATTATTACGCTTTTTTCTTCTTATTTTTCTCTGACCTAGCCCCTCTATCCCCAGAGTTTCCTGAGATTGGGAATCATATATTAATCCAGACTACCAGAATGACTTTTTGCCACCTGACAAGTACAGAGTTGAATCTAAAACACACATACAAAGCAGATTCACAAACATACATGTATACACACTACAAAATATGGAGGAGAGGAAATAAGGCATATGACAAATTCCGTGGAAAATGGGGATGGTTTTGAATGCTTCAGTTCTTATGTATAATGCTATCTATTCTAGATTTTTTCTTAGTAACTTTAAGAAACTTAGCTGGGTGTGGTGGTGCATACCTGTAATTCCAGTGGCTTGGGAGGCTGAGGCAGGAGGATTGCGAGTTTAAAGCCAGTCTCAGCAATGTAGGGAGGCCCTAAGCAACTCAGCCAGACCCTGTCTCTAAATAAAATGTTTAAAAAAGGGCTGGGGATGTGGCTCAGTGGTTAAGTGCCCCCTGGGTTCAATCCTTGGTACAAAAAAAAAAAAAAAAAAAAAGAAAAGAAAAAAAAAGAAAAAAGAAAAAAACTAAAATGGATCATAAAGGTCATTGGTCCAGTCTAACCAATTTGCATATAAGAAAAAGGTACCTAATGAACTGAAGTAGAGTCCATAAGAAAAGACATAAAAACAAAGGTACATTATTTTGTTGTTGTGGCGGTGGTGTTTTGAGCTCTCTCTTCCTACTTTACCCACACTTGCACATTTTATATTTGAATGAATATCCTGGGATCCTGTCTTTTGTGATGCAAAAAATAGCAATTTTGTTTTTTTTAGATTTGCTTTGATTCTTCATTAATGTTTGGCTAGATGTTTATGAGTAAATCCATCTCCTTTGTTAAATCAATGTATGAATGATTTGCCAAACCAATCATTACAAGTTAGAATATAGCTACCAGCAGCATGTAGTTTGAATAATCACAACTTTGAGGGGATTTCTAAGGCAGAGATAGCAGTTAAAAGAGAAAATGTATTATAGTGGAGCCTCATCATATTTAATTCATAAATTATATGAAATTAAACTATATCATTAGGCAAAAAATAATAATAAAACAGAATCTTAATTTGGGCTGCAATAACAAAATACCATAGACTGAGTGGCTTATAAACAACAGAAATCTATTACTCATAGTTCTGGAGGTTGGACATCTGAGACAAGGAGGCCAGCTTGGTCAGGTTCTGGTGAGGACTACAAAAAGAGGGTGAGAGATGTCTCTCTGTCTCTTTTGTAAGGACACTAATTTTATTCATGAGGGTCTCATAGTCATGACCTAATTTCCTCCCAAAGGCCTCAGCTTCTACTATGACATTTCAAGATAGGATTTCAACATGTGAACTTCGAGGGACCACAAACATTCAATCCATTGTAAATAGAGAAGTAATAACTTAAGTATAATTTAAATATATAATAGTTTATTTAACTATTCAAATATTAGGTTATTCTGACCAGCATTTCACTCAATGAGAATACTTCCTAAGGAGAAAAAGCATTAGATGTATGAATCCAGTATTCTTTCATCTGGTCTGTGGGCATAGCATCTAATGGAGGGTGGTTTATTCTTTCAATGAATATTTACTGAGGAATTACTAAGTGCCAGTACTATTCTTGGTTTTAGAGATACAGCAGTAACCAAGATAGATAAGACTATTTGGAAAATATTAGTGATCTCCATATTCTCATGAAGTTTATATGATATTGCACAGAAACCAGTAAATAAAGTATGATAATAATAATTTTTCATACAGTTAAGTGATACGAAGCAAAAGTAATGGACAAAGAATAGCTGACAGGCATAACAGGAAATGGGCTTTCTTCAGAAGCTTGATAGGAAAGGTCTCTTAGGCTAAGATATGAACGATGAAAATACAGCCATAGGCAAAACTTATATGGAATGAGCACTCCTAACAGAAGGAGCCATCAGAATAAAGGCCTTCAGAAGGGATGTGTGTGGTTGAAGTATACTGACCAAAAGGGAGATCGTTCAAGATGGGGATAAAGGCCTGGCACAGTGCCACACACCTGTAATCCCAGTAATTCAGGAGGCTGAGACAGGAGGATCACAAGTTTGAGGCCAGCCTCAGCAATTTAGTGAGGTCCTAAGCAACTTAGTGAGACCCTATCTCACTAAGGAAGGAAGGAAGGAAGGAAGGAAGGAAGGAAGGAAGGAAGGAAAGAAGGAAGGAAAATGGGGATATAGACTTTTGCTTAAGGCCTGATCATGGAGGATGTGGTAGTTTGGATTTTATTCTAAGTACAATAGAAAGTAATTGGAGGTTTATTTTAATTTTAACTTTCATTTTGAAATAATTTCAGACTACAAAACAATTGCAAAGATAGTACGGAGAATTCCTGTGTGCCACTCACCCAGATTTGCCTAATGTTAACATTCAACATAATCATGGAACAATGATCAAAACTAAGAAGTGAGCATTGGTACAATACTATTAACTGCAGATATTATTCTGATTTCACCCATTTTGAGCAATTTTTCTATGCCATTATTTCTTCAAATATTTCATCTACCTTATTATTTCTCTTTTTTCTCTGAAATTCCAGTTAAAAATATAATCCATTCCAGGATACCACACTGTATTTAGTTATCATGTCTCCTTATTCTCCTCCAATCTGAGACAGTTTCTCTCAGTCTTTTCTGTTTTATATGACCTTGCTACTTTTGAAGAGCACCGGTCAGTTTCTTTCTAGAATGTTCTTCAAGTTGGGTTTGTATGGAACTTTCTTGTGATTGGATTGAAATGATGGATTTTTGAAGAAAATAAGACAAAAGTTAAGTGCCCTTCTCATTACATTATACTGGGGACACATAATATCTATGTGTCTTACCACTGGTGATGTTGACCTTGATCACTTGGTTCAGATGGTGTCTGCGAAGTTTCTCCACTATAAAGTTACCTTTCCCCCTTTCTATATTTTATTCATTAGAAGCAATCACTTAGACCAGACCACATTCAAGAGGAGGGGAGGAAAATTAAGTTCTTCTTCCCGGAATATCAAAGACATTGAGGGCATATGCTAAAAGCAACACAGTAATCATAAATACTTTTGGAAAGACACTTCATGGACATACATTTAAATGTCCAGTTTCTTTCTTTCTTTGAAGTACTGGAGATTGAACCTAGGGCTTCATGCATGCCAGGCAAGTGCTATACCACTGAGCTACAT
Source organism: Glaucomys volans (assembly GCA_020662805.1). Lineage (NCBI taxonomy): Eukaryota > Metazoa > Chordata > Mammalia > Rodentia > Sciuridae > Glaucomys > Glaucomys volans. Next base: position 459,125 of record JAJEJO010050035.1, on the reverse strand, counting down.
CCCCAGACTCCCACATTTCTCCTTAAAGTGAAGTAGCATAATATTATTTGCAGATGGAATTACAATTTTTAAACATATAGAATATTATACAAATGTGCATGCTGTATTATTCATCCTGCTTCAATGTTCTCTGAGCTTCTCCTACCTATGGTTTTATATTTGTTATTAATCTTGGAAAATTCCAGGCCATTATTTCTTCAAAGATTTCATCTACTTTACCTATTGTTTCATTATTTCTCATGTTTCTTCTGAAATTCTAGTTAAACATGTTAAACCATTTGATATTGTCTCACTGCTCCTAAATGCTCTGTTCTGGGTTTTTTCTTTGCATTTGGGTTTGGATAATTTCTATTGATTCATCTTTAAGTTGCCATGACTATGTCAAAACTACTGATTAGCCCATCAGAGACATTGTCCATTTCTGTTCATGTGGTTTTAATTTTTCACATTAACAGTTTATTCTTTCTTATAATTTCTTTCTTTCTGTTGAAATGTTGCCTCCATTTCTCCATTAAAGCCTATAACATATTAGTCATAAGTATTTCTAAATTTTCCATCTGATTTTTTTAAACTATCTGTCACATCTGAATCTGATTCTGATGATTGCTTTACATTTTAGGAGGGTGTTTATTCTTAGTTTTTTTTCTTCCATGCTTCGTTTTTATGCTGATAGTAAATTCTTTGTATAGGACAGTAAATATTGAGGTAAATATTTTTATGCTTAGAGATGAGCATGCATTTCCTTCTGCTAAGCTTTTAGTGTGAAAGTGTGTGTTAACCTAGTCAGGATGTCAGAGTTGCTGTTTCTATTGTTACCCTCAATAACCACAAACTTCAAACTTCTCTGGTGAGATCTAGTGTTTGGAGGCATGGGTTGGTTTGCTGGAGGTTGCTTTCTCAATGCCTCCTCCTCTTTTGGCCTGTCTATTTTCCATCCATATTTGCTGCATCACAAATAGAGTAAGTCTCTTGCAGCTTCCCGGCTCTATTCTGTTATTTTTGCTTAATGCCTGTTGCTCTGTGGTGAGGACCAGGAGGTAGTAGCATTATCTGAAGATCTGTTTAGGCCTCTGTCTTAGGTAAGTGCTGTGTCTCTGAGTCTCAGGGTATGCCCTTCACAAATGCTTGTCTCTCCTCCAGCTGTAGTTTAGGCCCAGCACATGATCTTGCCTTTTCTTCAGAGGTAGAGTATCTTTTTTCCTGCTATCTTCCCCAACTGCAGTGAATTTTCACAGTGCCCTAAAATGAGGCTGATTTTATTGCTTTTCCCCCAACAAATTTAAGCTTTTGTTCCATAGGAAAAGCAGGAGAGATGGATTGAGCAGAGTTTGAGCAGTCACTGCTGTTCCCCTTCCCTAGCCAGCAGCGTTATGGAAGCTTGGTCAGAATTCTACTGATCTTCCCTATAAATACTTACAGGGGTTTGTAGAGGAAAATCCCACAAGAGGATAAAGTCTTTAAAGTAGCCCATACTTGGCCTTTAGCAATTCATTAAAAACTTTTATCTGAATCCACTTACCACTTTATATGGAACCCAGTAGCATCTGCCCCAGATTAGCAACTGTTCAGGTCCTATATCTCCCTGAAGGAACCTGATATTCTTCAGATTTATATGGTTACCCTCTAACCTCAGTTGTCTGATGAGTTCAAGAAATATGTTTAATTTGAAGTTTGTCCAGGTTTTTCTTGTAGATATGAATGGGAACACTCTCCTTCTAAACTGTATGTTTCTAATCTGAAACCAGAATTCCTTGTTGGAGGGCTTTAAGCACTGTAATAATGTGATTTGATTTTTATTAAGAGCTTGCTGTGGCAATTATATGGAGAATGGACTGTAGAAGTCTGGGGAGGGCAAATGGAAAAGTAGAGAAATCAGGATGCTATTCCATTTGTTCAAATGACTTGGCTGCTAAAAGTACAAACAAGAATGGGTGGATATTTCAGAACATGTTCCCAAGGCACAGTGAAAAAGAAGAACTGATTTTGGGATGATGAAAATGTTCTTTATCTTGATTGCAGTGGCGTTTTATAGGTATATACATTTGTCAAAATGCATTGAAATTTATACTTTAATCACTGTTGCTGAAGGGAGGAAATATTAGAGGTAGGAGAAGAGAGAACAAAATATGAAATGTCTGTCTCAAATTTAGGAAATAAATTTCCAGGAGATATATAATAGTATTAGCCAGCAGCACTAAAGGCCTATTAAGAGATTTGTGTTAAATTTAAATTGAGAGCACTCAGAAGGGTGGTATAATTTTCTCCAACGAGGTTTAGCTTCTCCAATATTGGCAAAAAAGAAGCATAGTTGACTGGAATCTGGATTAGAATTATGCTAGAGGAGTATGATTAAGGGGGAGGAACAAGAGATTCAGCTCTGGTTCTTCTGCTGGTCTGGTGTTATGCAGTTTCAGTGATCTGGAAGCTCCATTGGGACTGAATGGTCTGAGATGGCCTCTTTCAGGTGTCTGGCAATTGGTATTGGATAGGCCATGCATCTCTATCTTACTAGTCTGGACTTGTTCACATGGAAATTGGATTCAAAAAGCAGCAAACGAAGGCAAACTCCAGTGTACAAGTACTTTATCAGTGTCTGCTGGTTTGCTGCATTTGCTAATATCCCATTGGCCAAAGTCAGATGGCCACACTTCGTGTCAGTGAAGTGGGCTTGGGAAACATAGACAAGGGCATGGACAGGGAGGTGCGGTGCATGGAGAGCCTTTAATTTAGGAATCAACCACAAGGAGATTAGGAGCATTGCTCTCTTCCTACAGGAGTAAATAGCAGCTAAAAGTAAATAGAAAAGTGAACTGGTTATGCTCTTGAAAAAAAGTATCATTTACCTCAGAGTATTATAGCTACTCTAGGATGTCTGCAATTTTTCTCAATGTCATGAAATTCTAAAGACAATCAATTTGAAAAATACATGTGTCAGAGAACATTTTGGGAAGAGAGAGGTCTTACAATGAAATGATGATAGTGGTTAGCAGCTTCCAAAACTTGTTAACTTGGCCTTCTGCTTTGAATGAGCAAATTTGTAGACAGGATATTGAACCAAATGACCTTTAATGTTCTTTTCAAGTACTGAGATTTTATGATAAACCATTTAGTAATAAGTCCATTACAGCTGATTCTATCCTGGATGAGAAAATGCCCCCCTTTTTTTCTTACAAGCACATACACATATGCCTCTACAGAAATCAGAGCTCTGAAACAAATGACAGTTCTGTTTCATAGTATTTGTCTCCTGACAGACGAGGACCAGCTCTTCAGTTATTGCTTCATTAGCAAAACTAAAAATCATTGACAACTTCCAGAATTGTGGGAAGGGAAATATTGAAACTTTCCCTTACAGGGGCTATTTCTGACTTGAATTTTTCTTGGAACACCAGAAGCTTGGACTTCTTAACCCCTATTCATGGATTACTGGAAAGCATGTAGAAGGACATGTTGAAGGCTGAAAATAGGAAAAATGTAAGTAGGGACGAAGAAGATAAAGCAAAGTAATCCTTATGTTTCATGGTGCTTAGGAAAATATAAATAATTTTATTGTTCTCTAAATAATATTGTTTTCATCTTTGAGGAAAAATTCTTATTTTGCTTAACATCATAAAAAGTGAGCTTTGCTGACCCAGAATTAGATCCCCAAGTATTTTTATTTGCTCTGCTGGCACAGCAAAGCTTATAGGCAACTTATAATTGCCTGAATGCCCAAAGGTTATAGATCAATCACTTGGACTGCCAGTCACGCCAAGTCACAAGCCTGGGAATAGTCAGAAAAGCTTAGGATGTTTTTTCACAAAGGCAAAATGGCTTATTGTTATATTTGGAAGAAAAACAGAGTGAAAGGAAAATGCTATTGAGCGTACTTAGTGAGAAACATCATTTATATCTGACAGTAGCACATTTTTAATAATGAGGTCAGCAGGGAAAAGATAGAGAACAGGAAAGACCTTATAGTGGGAGTTCTGCTCAATGAGCCAGCTCAGCTGTTGTGAAGTGGACCCAAAAGTCCACAGGGGAGAAAAAATCTAATATTTTTAAAATGCAGTGAGTAGCATTTACTTTTATTTTAAGAAAAAAAAAAATTGCCGGGTCAACCCTACCCACTGACTTGATCTCATAACTATGACATTGATTCTTGCCAGCTAACATCTCATGGTTATACATACCTGCATTCTTTTTAAACTCAGTTTATTTCTTCAATTAAAATATCCTTTGTCATCATTTAATAAATGGAAATTACACTTTTGCAAGAAGTTAGTATTAGGGTAAACCACATAGAATTGCCAATATTCTACTATTTCTGACCCTAAAATAGCAACTTCATATTATGCAGCCTCATATAGTTCCTATAAGTGATTGGTGATTGATAGGTTTGGTGTTTTACAATAGTGGTGAAAAGCTAAATTATTATTATTTTTCAATTTTATTTATTTTGGTACTGGGGATTGAACCTAGGGGTGCTTAACCATTGAGCCACATCCCCAAGCCCTTTTTATATTTTATTTAGAGACAGGGTCTCACTGAATTGCTTAAGGCCTCTCTAAATTGCTGTGGCTGGCTTTGAACTTGTGTTCCTCCTGCCTTAGCCTCCAGAGCCACTAGTAATATAGGCACACGCTACTGTGCCCCACGAAAAGTTAAATTATTGAATGAATGTCCCTAGCCCTGTGATTATTAGACAAGTATTTGGGGAAAAGTAAAAAGCCCTACATCAACCCAAAATTTCAGATATTACTATTTGGCTAAATGTTAAACATATAGGAAGTTAAGAGCATTTGGATGAATATTTACATAATGGGGGGTTACTGAAAGATTTCTTTAAAAAATAGGAGAAAGGCCATGATAAATTTAAATAAGCTTTTAAAATTATTACAGCATCAATACATCTTTCTTTAAAACCATAAATAAAATGAAAGCACAACTTTAAAAACAGAAAAAATATTTGCAACCTATAAGACAATTAAATAAGCTGGGATTCTTAACATCTAAAGAAATTATCAATCAGATTAACAATCAATGGGAAAGGCATAAACACTCCAATTAAAATGGGTAATTTCCAAAAGGAGACATAAATCCCAGTAAACCTTACAATCAAGAATAGAGCAATTGAAAATATTAATGAGATGCCAAGTGTCAGATTTCAAATTATTAAAGTAAAAACAATGGGATAAGTGGAGAATTGGTGAGAAATGAGGGAAATAAACATTCTAACACAGAACTATAGAGATGTGTTGTCTAGTGGGCAATTGGAAATCAAAAAATCTTAAAATAGCACATATCCTATGAACCCACAATTCCACCTTTGGCAAGCAAGTTAAGGATAAAACCACAAATGTGCCCAAAATTACATACATACTGTATTTCATCACAGTGAAAATTTGGAAACTAACTAAATGTTCTTAAATAATGGAATTATTCAGAAATTATGACACAGAAAGAAAAATACTATGCCAATGATAAAACCATGTTATAAAAATACTTTTAGGGATAGGAAAGATATATTATTTACACAAAAAGAATAAAAGTAGGCTATCAATCAACATGTGCACTGTACAACCCAGGGTGGGGTGGATCTACATCATCATTTAAACTGAATATAGCAGCGCTGGTGCCCTTTTTCATGTTTGTAGCCAATCAGCTGATACCCAGTAGATACCAAGATGCATGCTACTGATGTCACTACCTACCCAGAGTGTACTTACATTCCAATTTTGCCTCTTTCTCCAGAGTGGGGGTGGACCATCTAGAATCATCCTGACAGTTCTAAATTGTCATTGTAGGATGGCATAGGAAGGAGTGAAATAAATCCCACTTTATGGGCCTGTTGAATTCTGGCTTCAATAAATATTAATACTAATAATAACTGATTGTTATTCTAGTGCACTCCCCTTCCTGCCCCCAGCACTCTCTTTCTTATCTGCTTTTTTCTTCCTATATACCACCTTCTAATACTTTCTGTAATTGACATAGTCCTTGTTTTATTATCTGTCTCCCCCTACTGGTATGAAGTCAGAGTTGTTTTTTTTTTTTTTTAATTCTGTTTTATTCTCCACTGTACCCCCAGCACCTAGAACAGTACCTGCCTGGTAAACAACAGGCTCTCAATAAATATTAACCAAATGAATTAATAAATGAATAAGAGTGCATATATCTATATATACTATATATATATACTATATAGTATATATAGTATATATATAATATATACTATATAGTATATATGCACTCTTATTCATATAGATATATGCACTTCTCATTCATTCATGCACTCTTATTCATATACATATATATGTATATATATCCTATGCACCAGATAGCTTAATTAGTTAAGGACAGCTTGTAGGGGAAAAGAGGTGATAAATAGGCAACATGAGGAGCATAGCTGAGAAGGAATAGTAGCAGCTCACCCTCACTGCCTTGCTAGTGGTTATGAGGGTGTTCAGTAAGAGTTGATGAGTATAAGTGACGGACCCAGATTATGTGCTGCTGAGGATCAAACCCAGGGCATGCTAGGCGAGCGCTCTACCACTGAGCCACAACCCCAGCCCCCCAGATGACTCTTTTAATGCAAATTTAAGGAGCTACCTCTCTCTCCTTAGCATTGCCTGCTAGGTCCACAGCAAGAACCCCAAAGTGGAAGGGCTAAGAGCACTCCTCTCATTCACTTTCATCTTGGTTTAAAGCTGGTGGGCACTTCTCCAGCAATCCAGAGCTCTGTTTCAGGGATTGGAAGAGTGTGACAAGACAGTGGCTTAAAATTAAGTCTCAGCAAGAAGAATAATTGGGAAGCTAAGCAAATATTCATAATAGTAGTCATTTGTAATATTAGCCCCATATTTAGCCTGATTACTTAGAATTCTTCTTTGGCTTTCTATATTCATCAAATTTATCATGCTCAGAAAGACTATACTTTTACTCTAGAAAGACTAGTTTTCTGAATCATACCTTAAAATAATGTTCATTTTAGTTTCCTGCTGAGCAAGATCAGCTTTTTGTTTGGGCGGAAGTGCAGTTTAAGAATGCACATCCTGGGCTGGGTGGAGCGCTTGCCTCACATATGTGAGGCACTGGGTCGATCCTCAGCATCACATAAAAATAAATAAATGAAATGAAAGTATTGTGTCCATCTACAACTAAAAATATTATTTTAAAAAAGAAAAGAATATACATCCTGCTTTTCTTTCCCTCTCCCCACGTTATCTGTCATAGCTACTGGCTGTTGCCCCTTTGCTGATCATTAGTTTAAATGTGCCTACAAGGAATAAAGTCTTCATCTGGATGCTTTAACAAAAGAAAAGATGACTCCTCCTGCGAGTACAAAACAGCCAGGTTTCATAGCATGAACAGGAACCTCAAAATTATTGCCAGTTCCTGACATGCAGATAATTCTTCCAGAATTGCAGTTTTCAAGTCCAAATTATACTTGAAAAACTACCAGCTCCCCAGAATAAACTCTATGCAATGTCCAGCTCATACAACCCTCACAATAACAGGAAGAATACTGCTTTTTCCCTTGAAAGGCAATGCAGCCTAGTTGATAAGAGATCAGAGTAGCTTAAAAAATGGCTATATTTATGACTCTACTTCTTAGAGACTGTGCTTTTTTCTTCTTTCCCGTTCCCTCTCCTCCTCTTCCTTACCTTGCTCTCTCCTTGCTTCTCTTCTCTCCTCCCTTCCTCTCTTCTCCTATGTCCTCGCTTTCCTTTTGTTCCACTATTCTTCCCTCTTCTCTACTCCTAAAATAAAATATTAGCCATAGATAAATTTACACCAGAATCAACAATGCCAGGTGTTGGCAAGGATGTGGTGAAATTGTAAAATGGCACAACCACTTTGGGTAAAGGTTAGGCAGTTTCTTATAAAGTTAAAACAGGCAGCAACCCTATGACCTAGCAGTTCTGCTCCTAAGTACTCACTTAAGAGAAATGTTAGCCCCAAAAAGAGCTGTTCAGGGACTGGAGATGTAGCTAAGTGGTAGCATGTGCCAGGCCCTGGGTTCGATCTCTAGTGCCACACACATACACACACACACACACACACAGCTGTTCCAGATGTCATAAGAGCTTTATTCATAATAAGTCTAAATTAGAAACAACCCATATGTCCATCAACAAGCAAATGGATGCACAAGTCGTGGTATGTTTGTACAATAAATTAAGCGATGAAAAGAAATGAACTTCTGATAATATGCACTAATGTGAATGAATCTCCCCAACATTAAGTTGAATGAATGAAGGTAGGCATAAAGCAGTACACACTTTTTAATTCATATAGAGTTTTGGAGCAGATAAAACTAATGCATAGTAATAGAAATAATATCAGTAGCTCCCTGGGGCAACATGAATGGCAATGGTGAAAGGATATTAGCTTAAAGGAGGAGAGAACTTTCTAGATGTGGTAGAAATGTCTTATATCATGGTTTCAAGGCTGTCTATATTTGTCAAAACTCATCCTCATATTTCCAAAACTATATGCTTAAGAAGTATGCATTTTTGTGTAATTATACCTCAATAAAGTTGATTGAAAGATTCAAACTGCTTTTTAGGCAAAGATTAGAAAATAGTTTTCTTGCAAGAGTGCAGAGGTGGAAACTGTGTCAGCCTCTCTGTAAAATCACGTATTAGTAGGCTGGAGGAGGTGGGTTAAATCAGTGAGGTCATGGATCTGTTGGAAAATTCCTGCTGACTACCTCATTAAATTCACAGACAGTCACTTAGTGCTTCAACCTGCAAGATAATACATTGGGCATTATGGGACATATAAAGATGAATAATTCAGAATTCCCACTCTCAAGTTGCTAATTATTTTTGACCTGAAAATGATAAAAACAAAGGCCATCTAATTACTGTAAAATAAGGAATAAGTGGATAGCATAAGGCCATACTTAATGCATACTTACTCAATACCTGGGAATTTCAGAAGAAGCCATTGGATATCTTATTTAGATATGGTTGCTAAGCCCTCTGGAAAGAATTTTGAGGGCACTTGCTATCCAACAATAGATTAGCAAACAGTGAAATGAATATTCTTCCACCAAAAAGTCAGGACCAGATTTCCTTCCTTCCCTTGAGAAGGGACCTTAATATGGTAGCAAGTCAGAGGGTGAGCACTTATTTTGAGACCTAGGAATGTGAATGATGGAAGAGAGTTATTAGAATTTTTAAGAAGAGTGTTATACAGAATAGCTTCACATAGCCTGGGTCTGGGTTTTTATTAAAGAGAGTCATAAACTGAGAGGGCAAATGTATTAGAGTAGGTCATCCCAGTGCCTTCACACAATAAAAGTTTATTTCTTCCTCCCCCAAAGGGCTATTTGGACATCCTTATTTGACCAGTCGTTCTCCAACTGGTGACTCTGGGATCTAGGTGCCTCCATTTTGTGACTTCAGGGAAGCTCTGGTGCCATCTGGCTAATAGATTGGGAAACAAACATAGAGATTATGTGGAATGTTTATGGGTTAGGCCTGGAAGTGACATATATCAATTTTACCCATGTTCCACTGACTGGAACTCAGTCACATAATTCTACTTAGATGCAAAGGTGGCCAAGAAATGTAGTTTAACTGTGTGTCCAGCAAAAAAAAGCCAGATTGGTAAATACCAACTGTCTTAACCACAGCAGAGCTCCTGTTGAACAATTAGAGAAGTATAAAGCTCCATGTTCATTTACTCAAGAGCAGCCAAAAGGGGTACCACAGAGCAGGGCGTGGGGGAAAAGAGATAGCATTGTATTCTTTGCATAGAAAGTACTACACTTCTTACTGGGAATATATAAGCAAATCAACAATGGAGACCAGAAGAATCCTATGCCACAAATGCTAGGTTATCCAAGAGCCAGAGAAGAAAAATAGTAGAGATCTGGGGTCAGAATAACTCTGTCAAAGACTGATACAGTGGCCATTATGCTTTGAGTACCCCAAGTCTGAAGTTGGTGCATTGCCCAGAACAGTAGAAGGTTGAATTGGATTGATTGGATTGAATTGTTGGGAGGTATGTACCAGGATTTTGGCCAGAAGCTTTAAAGAGATATCTCATGCATTATTGGTTGGGCTCTTTTTTCCCCCTTTCATTAATGTATGCAAAAAAGGGAACATAAACATAGAAATACCATATGATCTAACAATTCCATTTCTGGGTATATATTCAAAATTATTGAAAAGCAGAGACCTAAACAGGTACTTGCACATCAATGTCCTTAGCCAAATTCACAATAGCCAAAGATGGAAATAACCCAAATGTTCATTAACAGATTAATGTATAAACAAAATGTGGCATATACATAGAATAAAATATATTCAGCCTTTAAAAGCAATGAAATTCTGATGCATGCTTTAACAAAGATGAACCTTGAAAATGTGATGCTAAGTGAAATAAACTAGACACAAAAGAACAAATATTGTGTGATTCCACTTATATAAGGGACCTAAGATAGGCAATTCATAGAAATGGAAAGTAGAACAGAAATGACCAGGGTTGTGAGGAGGAAGTAATGAGGAATTTGTGTTTAATGTGTACAGAGTTTTTATTTGGAATGATGAAAAAGTTCTGGAAATGAATCAGTGGCAATGGTTGGACAATGTGAATGTGCTTAATGCTTAACACTGTCTACCTAAAAAATTGTTAAAATGGTTGTACATATTTTGCTACAACAAAAAAAATTGAAAAAAAATGAGGGACCCAGGCTCCCTGATAGAGAAACAGTTTGTTAAGAGCCAGATCAAGTTTCCAGTTGGTGGATGGAGAAGAGCGTTATCAAGTAAATTTTCATGGAAAAGGGAATCATTTCAGCTGCCCATGGAGTATTTCAGACTAGATATTGGGAAGAAGGAGAACATACTACAAACTGTAGACAAATGTGAACAAGGACAATCATGAAAGTACGTAGCAAAACCAAAAATAAATAAATAAGTTAACTAATTAGAAAAAAAGGGTAGTCTGATTTATTCATTGCATCTCCTGCTTTTGCCTGATGAGGGCACTGATGTTTTCCCATTGGAGTGCGATGGGTGATTATTGGTTTCTCAACACTTCTCAGTACCTGGAACACAGAATACTCCTGCTTGGTTTAACATGAGAAGGCACATTCCCAGTTGCTTCGTGTGAGTGTTTCCACTTTATCTGCAGGAGTGGAGTTTACATCACTCTGCAATATATACAGTACCTTTTTCAAGGAGGTGTCATTGTGGTCTGAGGAATTCATCCACAGAATCTATCTATATATTGTCAAACACATGAATAAATTGTATTTTGGGGGACAGGTATCAGGGATTGAACTTAGAGGTGCTTTACCACTGAGCTACATCCCCAACCCTTTTTATTCTTTGAGATAGGGTCTTGCTAAGTTGCTTAGGGTCTTATTAAGCGGCTGGGGCTGACTTTGAATTTGCAGTCCTCCTGCCTCAGCCTCCCAGGGCTGAGGTGTTTTAGATCCTTGAGGAAGTTAGATACGACTTTTTCTCTGGATGATCCTTTTAAAATCAACAAAACAGAAGCTTCTGAATATGTAGTTAGGTTTGCTTATTTGGGTATGTGATTTTAACTTTCTATTCCCTGTCCAAGCCAATTCTAAGCAACATAAAGTAGTGTTATCTTACAATGTGCACAGTTTTCAGCTTTCTGTTGAAGATAGACTTTATCTTCCCACCTTGAAGCTGCCCTGGGTCAGGAACTGCTTGAGCTCATCTGGTCTCTGGAGTGAATTGACCATACTCCACAGCCAAGCCCTGTAGGTCTGCCTGGTGCACTCTTCCAAAAGGGAGAGATATTCTAATCATTTGATTATTTGTCCTTGGGGCAGAAATGAAGAGCTAAGCAGACAGCCAAACTGACCTTCATGCCTCATCAAGAGACAGTCTCTCTCCAGTAACTGCGTCAAAGAGAAAATGAACATTTATTTTCAAGTCAGAAAAATCAGACCATTCTCTACTAACTGATCAAAATTAAGACCACCAGTACCAGGTAAGCAGATGTAGTATGTCTCTAAAAGGAAGCACCTCAGGTAGAAGACAGCCTCACTTAATTGCTCTAAAGTGGCAAACTCAACCTTAGCGTCCCTAAAAATATCCTGTGGTTGCTTTCAGGAAATGTGGGGTTTACTTGTAGTTAGTTCCTCTGGAAGAAAAATATATCTTCCCTGTATCTACTCCAAAGAATGCTTCTCTAACTTTAGTGTGCTTATCAATCACCTGGACATGTTGCTTAAATGGATTCTAGTTCAGTAGTATGGAGTGGGGCCCAGTATTCTCCATTTTTAACAAGTTCCTAGGTGACTAGAGAGTTGCTGGTCTGCAAGCTAAATGTATATCTCAAGCATGGTTGTAGTAGTTCTCAAAGTGTGGTCCCCAGTCCAGAAGCATCAGTATCATCCAGGAACTTGTTAGTGATGTAAATTCTCATGCACCCCCTAGATCTATTTACTTACTGAATGGAAAACTCTGAGTATGGAGTCCAGTCCAACCAGGGTCAGGATTAGGGTAAGGCAAATGGAGTATGGCACAAAATTTAAGGAGGTGCCCATTCTCTGGGCATGAAAGTATAGGGTGAGTACCTGAAAGTGTGCCCACCCTGAGTCTCCTGAGTCCTGCAGTCTGTTTTACAAGCCTTTCTGGGGATCTGGTGCATGCTATAGTTTGAGAATCATTATCCCCTTTCTTCTCAGTAAATCACTTCACTACAGTAGCAGCCTAGTTGTATCTGAATCATCTAGGACCTGACTAATGACTTATTGAATCAACCTGTCAGAATAGAAAACTTCCACCTGGTCCATAAAGGAATGTGAATGAGAATGCTCAACAGAGAGCTATTTGCTTTAGCAAAGATTTAGAAGAAAAAGCAATATATCACCTATGTTACATTGGATAAATAAAATAAATGTGTAGAAGCATATGTCAGAGGCACAAAGCTAGAGGGACCATGGAGTAATGTGTAAGATTTTGGGGGGGATACTGGGGATTAAACTCAGGGATCACAGAGCCACATCCTCAGTCCTTTATATTTTTTATTTTGAGACAGGGTTTACTAAGTTGCTAAGAGTCTCACTGGTTGCTGAGGCTGGCTTTGAACTTGCAATCCTCCTGTCTCAGTCTTCTGAGCCACAGGGATTACAGGCATGCACCACCACACCCAGCATTACATGACAAGATCTTAAAAACAAAAAGTTGGATGAAAATGGCAGGAAACATGATTTAGAGCTTTACACCATTGGTGAAAATTTAGACTGCATGTTTTTCTTAAATGCATGCTTTCTTTTAAAATAAAGATATATAAATAGGCTACCAGCAGGGAGATAAAATGAGAGGGAGGACCCAGGATGAGGAGGAAACCAAATTGGTAAATAATAAGTAGACAAATAAGCATTAAATAGAAGAGCTTTGTGCAAATGGAGATGATAATGTTCCATGAGCTGGGGAATATGATTAACTCAACTTCAACATGAAGTCCACCAATGTACAAAAATCTCTCCATACAGAATTGGGAAATCTATTGAAAACAAGGGTAATTCTTTTCCACACTACCACCATCAATTAAAGATTGATGCATCTTTACTTTTTAGCACTTCCATAATTTGGTCAGTGCTTATCTTTCCAGTTACCCTGTCCGTACTTAGCAGTCCAGTAATCCAGTAAATGTCATGATCAAGTTTCTCACCCCCAGATCTTTATTCATGCCATGTCTCCTGACTGCAGTACTCTTGATCTTTCTTCACCTAGATAATCCTTTTTTTTTCTTTTCAACTTAGCTTAGGTGCAATCTCATCAGCAAAGTACTCCTGACCCCTCTAGCTGGGTCAAATTTACCCACCAGCTTTCACAACTCTGGGTTATTTAGTTATAAAACATTATACTGGGATCATTGTGTGTTTTTGAATCTCTCCATCCCAAGGACTTACGCTTATCACCGTGCCTACCTCAGTGCCTGTCAGTATTGTACCTGTAATTCAGTAGGTCTCAGATGTAGTAGGGCTTATGTGGAACCAGGAGTATTATTTATGTATTTATTCACTTATACAGGACTCTACTCAGAAAGGACTTAAGGCAAAACTTGAGAACTAAACTTCAGAAAGGGAGAAGGTGGAATTTCATGGTAACAAAGCACCAGTAAAAGAGCCCACTGCAGCCCCAAGGATTCATCATGACTGTCTGAGCAGAACATGATCCAGAGCTGGAGGCTGAAGTTCTGGCTGTGGTTGCTTGGCAAATGATTCCCATCTCTGCCTGTTACTGCCATCTCCAGGAGACTGGTTGATTTTCACCCAGCTGCTGGTCTCCAGCTGCTAGGAGACTCACAGCTCTGAATTTAAATTACCTTCATCAGTGAACCAAAAGAAAGCTCATTCTATCCTTTTCTTCTCCAGGTCTCTGAGAGGGGTGTTACAGATGCCATGTCTTCCAGTCAGGTTAGGACCAGAAGACCATCTTAGTGTCTCCTCATGAGCATCAAATAATTTCTGAATTTACAGCCTCAGAAAAAAAACTCCTAAAAGAGATTGCTTTTACATAACCAGGGAGTAACAAGAGATTAATATAGAAAATTAGAAAGTTAATGTCTTAAGATTCACAAATCCTCCATTAAGAAAACATTTCCAGTTATGGTTATACTCCCCTCCTCCAGAAAGGACAATAAGGCTTTTATTTAAAGCAATGTTATGAAAGAGTAAGAGCCCCAGTGGCTGAGGAGACTGAGGCAGGAGGAATCATTAGTTCAAGGTCAGCCTCAGCAACTTAGCAAGGCCCTTCCTCAAAATAAAAAATAAAAAGGGCTCAGTGTTTAAGTGCCCCTGGGTTCAATCCTTCGTACCCACCCCCCAAAAAAGGAAAGGGCACCTGAAATACCCAGTGTAAAATGAAATTGCCTCTTATTTCCTGAATTTTCTTTAGTCTTATGTCATTATGTTTCAAAAAAATCATTGTAAAGTTTCGATTTGTGGGGCAGGAGCACTACTGGGGATTTAACCCAGGGGCACTTTACCACTGAGCTATATCCCCAGTCCTTTTTATTTTTTTAGTTTGAGACAGGGTCTTACTAAGTTGTTTAGAGCCTAAGTTGCTGAGGCTGTCCTTGAATTTGTTATCCTCCTGCCTCAGCCTTCTCAGTCTCTGGGACTACAGGCATGTACCACTGTACCCAACTGATTATATTTTTAACAGACCAATTTGTATTTGCTTAATGATAGGAAAACATGATTTAATAAAATCTAAATTTGACCAGTTAGAAAAAAACCTTTTCTACAACCCATGAGGTACTATCTCATAATGAACCAATCATAATGAACCAATCAGGGGGAAATTTTGAGATACTTACTAGAGCAGGATTTCTCAGCCTCAGCACTATTGATAATCTGGGTGGAATATTCTTTTCTCAGGGGTTGGGGAGAGGGCCATTCCATTCATTATAGGATGTTTAGATGCTTCCCTGGCCTCTGTCTAACTCTAATGATCAGCACCTTAAATGGACCCTGGATGCAGGTGTTGAGAACCACTGCACTAATGGGAGACACAATATTCACAGATAAAATGGAGTCAGTAAATTAAAACATGGTGCAGACCTTTCTTCTGATCCAAACCCCAAGGATTTGACTTTCTTAATTAAAAAGGTCAAAGTTGCCAAAACTGTATTTCGGAACAAATCCGTCTTTTAAATAGTGTTTTAAAATCTAGTCAAGGGATATCTAACAGAGGAAGTCTAGCTTTCAATAAAAATTTTTTTTTACTAAAAAAAAAACCCCTGTCCCTTCAATCTTGGCTTCTAACAAATACCAAAGATACAAAAGAGCTCTGTTGACCTCAGTGAACAAACTTAACCCCTCTTGATAAGAAATAATTAGAAAATTTAAATACAGCAACTAATTATTAAGTGTCTATGTGGGCAAAATGCTACCCCTGCCCCCAGCTAAGATGTCAGAATCCTAATCTCCAGAACCTGTAATGCAAAAGGAACTTTGCATATGTGATTAAATTAAGATGATGAGATTGTACTGTGTTACCCAGGAGGGTCAATGTAATTACAAAGGCCCTTATAAGGAAAAGAGGGAGGCAGGAGAATCAGTCAGAGAAGATGGGATGACAGAAGCAGACACTGGAGTGACACAGTTGTTGGCTTTGAAGATGGAGGGAGAAGAATGAAACAAGGAATGCAGGTGGCCTCTAGTAGCTGAAAAAGGCAAGGAACAGATTCTCTCCCAGAACCTCCAGGAGGGACACACCCCTGATAAAACCTCAATTTTAGCCCAACAAGACCCTGACCACTGCAACCATAAGGTAATATATTTGTATATGAAAGCTACTAAGTTTGTGATAATTTGTTACAGCTGCAACAGAAAACTAATATGGTGGCTGCTTAGGGGCACAGCACCATCATGGGGAAAATCCAACAGCAAGATTGTGACCCAGGAAACCAGGAAAGGGAGGCCATTTCTTAGTTTTTATGAGCATGGTTAATATTTTAAACCATAATTAAAGATCTCAATACAGTGACACACCATTCTGCCCTAATAACAGTGAAGTATATAGCTTTTGGGTGTTAGACACTTCTAAGGGCTTTAAATAAATTAATTTATTTAATCATCATAATAACACTATGATGAAAATACTTTCATTATCCCAATTTTGCTGTTAAGGAAACAATTTCTTGCTCACATGGCTAGGAAAGCCAGGCAGTCTGGCTCCAGGATGCAAATAAATGCCACCTAGGGCAGTTCTATGAAGTTCAGGTGTATAATTTTAAAAAGCAAAACCTTGGACTTCTACAACCAAAAAGGATGCTTTACTGTAGGTACTGTGACATCTGTTTCCAAGTGGAGGGACATCTGCTGTTTTTGCCCTCCTGGGCATTCCTGCCACCTCACTTTTTTTAAAATGGTACTGGAGATGGAACCCAGTGCTTTACACATGGTAGCCAAGCACTTTTCCACTGAGCTACATCCTTAGCCCTTTTAAATTTTTATTTTGAATCAGGGTCTCACTAAATTGCCCAGGTTGGCCTCAATTTGTGAGCCTCTTGACTCAGCCTCTGAATAGCTAGATTGTAGGCATGCACCATTGCACCCAACTCTACCACCTCGCTTTGATAGCAGCATTTCAAGTTTCCCATGGGCACCTCCTTACATTGTATAGTCTCCATGGGCTCCTCAATCAACCCTTTGCCTGACCCTATGCAATACAAGCCAGACCAATAGAATCCATCCAACCCATCCATCCAACCCACCTCAGGAATTTGAAGGTCAACAAGATTATCCTTAATTTCTGCTCCCTGATCCCTGGAGGTTCACTGATTCTTGTCTTTTCTAAAGCCTGCTGGCTGGACTTTTCTTTTGATTTTCTGGGCTACCCCATGTTCTTCTAATGAAGCCTTTTTAAAAAAATGTAAGTGTAAAAAGGTCTGTTTCTTTCCTTACAAACAAAAACTTCAGCTGAAACTGAACATTCAAGAAATTTCTGATTTGCAAAAAACCCAAACTGGACACTCTGCATTTCCTACCTCATGCAAAGAGGCTGCAACATTCCCCTCATAGGCCTAGAAGTAGCAGAACACAGGAAGCTGACTAGAGAATTAGACGGAGCTTATTAGCAAAGGAGACTGAAGTCTGCAGAGCCATTCAGATAAAATGAAGCTACAGTCCAATAATCAGGAAAAGTTTGGGACAATAGACAATTTTTCCTTGGCAATTACTATTAAACAGACTATGTATCTAGAACAAATGTTGAGCAATGATTAAACCATCCCAGCATCCACTGGTGTGAACATATACAGTAAAGGATGCACTGAACCTAGGCAATGCAGGAAACAGGGACCACAGTGGCATAATTAATCTTTTTATTGTCTTCATGCACCACTCTAGGTGGCTATCTCAATCCAATGGACACTATTGACAATTGCCATCAAGTTATTGTTGATGGAATTGACAAATCAAATAAGGATTGCTTCCAATAGAATACTACTGTAATAGGGCTCATTTCTTTTATAGCTCTACCTCATGAAAGTAGGACATGAATAAAACTTATTTTGGATTCCCTAAGCTTCTGCAAGCCTATGCATCATTGCAATCTAAAAATGTTTCATTGGGATGCATTTTCTCTCTGCAGTACCTATTATGTGTATAGCTAAAAACCCACAGCCTTCAATCTCTCACTGTTAAGATAAAAAACTTTGAGATGATCAGCAGCTTCACTGACCTGATTTTCACAGGTCTTAAAGTCACTTTCAGTTGTCAAAACTTTTTTAATTACAAAAAGCTACATTTCCCCAATAAATGAAATGTCAAATGTTTTGAGATTGCCTGAGGCAGACTTTTTAAAGTGTTGTGGGTATTTTTTTTTAACTTTCCATTCGTGACTGATTCCAGGACATTAAAGTCCCTATGTATACTGTCATCACCTCCTCATCTTTTTCAACAATGTTGTCCTAGATTCAGCCTATAGAAGACAGGTTTGACTGCCACCCTTTATGAATGTCACTAAGAAGTCATTCTACTGTTCTAAGATAGCTAACTCCATGTTGAGTAGATTTTATGAAAAAAAAACTTCAGTTTAGTCTTTTGACTGAATATCATGCATTTCTATAGACATTAAAAGAATAAGAGCAAATTAGTAATAGGATTAGATTTCAGTATATTTTGTTTTATTGCAAAAATAAATTGCAGTTGCTCTGGACTTATGAGGACAGCCTTCCCATCACAGCATACCCATTAATTAGTTATGCATCTGAGATAGATGGCAAATGTCCCCCATTTTCACCTTTCCCTCTTATACTTCTCCCATCAAAAGATGGAATCTGTCCACCCTTGGAATCATAGCTGTTCTTGTGGTTTGCTTTGGCCACTAGTAGGCAACAAAAGTGATGTATGAGTTCCAAGTCTAAGCCTCAAGAGACATTACAGTTTCCACTCTTATTGCTCTTGGGACCTGACACCACCATGAGAATAGACCTGGGCTAGCCTACTGGAAGTTAAGAGACCCTGTGGAGAGATACTTTACCTGTTTGAGTCATCCCAATCAAGGTTCCAGACACAGAAGTGAGCCCAGTCTGGATAAGCTAAGCCTGGTTCAGACCATAAGGACTACCATCAGAATTAGAAGCTAAATAAACGGCTGCAATTTTAAGCCACTCTGTTTTAGAGTG
Source organism: Glaucomys volans (assembly GCA_020662805.1). Lineage (NCBI taxonomy): Eukaryota > Metazoa > Chordata > Mammalia > Rodentia > Sciuridae > Glaucomys > Glaucomys volans. The sequence goes on along the minus strand of JAJEJO010050035.1, from coordinate 440,003 downwards.
TTACCTACCAAAAGCTAACTGATATAGAAGCCCTTAAGCAAACTCTCTGAGCTCTATAAAATAAGGGAAGGAATTTAAGTAGTACTACAATTTTCTCATTGTAACAACATTCTTAGTAATGTATTTACCACCCTGTTTACTCCTGAGCCCTCATATAGTAGAAAACTAAAATGAAATTCACACTTTTATAAACAAGAATTCAAGGTGTATAGTAAAGTATATATAGTTTGAAATGCTTGTAAACATTAAAGCATTATACAAAATTAAGCTGTTATTATACTTATGTATAAATTGAGAGCACAAGTTAATCTAAGGAAAATAAATGAATGCCAGGGCAAGTCTATGGAGGAGTGTTCCATCTTCAAGATAGCCTGAGAAATGGTAAAAAAAGAAACTAATGATTATTGAATGTTTGTAGTGTTCCTAGCTATTTGTATATAGTAGCTCATTTACACTCAATCTTATAAAGTAGTCATTACTATTGGTCCATCTTACAGTTGAGGAAACTAAATTTGGGGATGGTAATTTGCCTGAGTGCAAAAAGAATAAGATACAATAACTAGGGTATGAGCACAGACCTTTGAACTTCAAAGCCCTAAGTATTTCTTTCCTATCAATATGAAAAAGTAATACAAACATACCACCTAGTAGAGTCAAGCTTAAATGAGCTACCAATAAACATTTTAATAGCTTTTTAAATTTTTATCTTATGATGTAAATACATGCCAACAGGAAAAGTTGACATAAAAGCATTATCCATATGCCTAAGATCCTGTTGTCCCCAAACAATGACTAATAAATATTGAGATATATTTTCCCCATGTTTTCTCAAAACTGGGTGACTTTCTTTCCTTTCTTCTTCTTCTTTTTTTCTCTTTTGGTACCAGGGATTGAACCCAGGGGCACTTAACCACTGAGCCACATCCCCAGCCCTTTATTATTATTATTATTTAAAATTTTGTGATGGGTTTTCACTAACTCGCTTAGGGCCTTGCTAAGTTGCTGAGGCTGGCTTTGAACTTGCCATCCTCCTGCCTCAGCCTTCCAAGTCGCTGGGATTACAGTCATGTACCATTGCACCTGACTATCCTGGGTTTTCATAATCAGGCAAATGGCATTTTAATTATTATTTTAAAAATCATGCTCATAATATAAGAACACATTTATTATAAAAAGTAAAAGAATCAAAAAATTCATAAGATTAAAGAAATATCAATTTTATATGCCTTTCCAAACACATATTACATAAAAGATTGTATTGTGTCATAATAAATGATTATATATCTTTCTAGATATATTCTTTCACGTAGCAAAATGTTTTTGTGTGCTTTCCATATCAGGGCATATAGATCATTCACATTTTTTACTATAGTTAACCCTTTCTGTATCCATGTGCACTTTGGTTATTTCCAGTTCTGTAAAAATATAATTATACACATACTTTTAAAAAATATTGCTATAACAAATGTAATTATATGTAAGTTATGAGTATGATTTCTATTTATAGATGTAGACATAGGGTGTTTTTATTGGTTTTTATTTTTGTAACACTGGCACTGGAACCCATGTCCTTGTGTATACTAGGCAAGTGCTCTACCACCAAGTCTCACCCCCAGGCCTAAACATAGTTTTAATTTGCAAAAATCATGTCAAATTCACTCTCCAGAAGAGCTCCAGAATATAAGTGCCCATTTCTTCCAAACTAATGAGTGAATACTATAAATTTAAAAATATTTTCCTAATCTGATGATAGAGATTGTTATTGCTTAATTTACATTTTCCAGATTTCAAAAAGGCATTAGTTCATAATATACTTGAAATTTGATTTTTTCTTCTTCAGAAAATTATTAATTTCTTATGCTCAATTATTTTTCTTTTGCTTTTGATACCAGACATTAAATGTACATATATATACATATATATGTAATAGGTGGATAAATATATATAAGAATATTTACACTGTTTTATATGTGTATATATAATACATATGTATATATATACCCATAAAATGTGTGTAAATATATATAATATATATACATATATGTATATATACACACATTTGTATATGTGTGTGTGTACACACACATATGTGTGTATATATGTGTGTACATATATGTACATACATGAATGTATATATGTGTATATATGTGTGTATATACACATATTCTCCCAGTTTGACACATCTTTTATTTTGGTTTACAATATGTTTTAACATACAGAAATGTTAAATATGCTTGTATTCAGACATTTCAATATTTTCCTTTATGGCTTCCAGGTCTTTAAAAATAATTTTGCTCACTCTTGAGAGACTGGTTTTGTGTATGTGTGTACTTCTAGCACTTAGTAAAGCCTTGTTCTTTTGTGGTACTGGGAATTGAAACCAGAGCTTTAAGCATGCTGAGAAAGCCCTCTAACACTTATAACTGTATCTGTATCCCCCCCTCCTCTTTTTAAACTTTTATTTGGATACAGGGTCTCACTAAATTGCCCAGACTGACCTTGAACTTGCAATCCTCCTGCTTCAATCTCCCGAGTAGCTGGGATTACAGGTATTTATCACCACCCCTGACCTTAGTCAAGTTTTTTTTTTAATCATTTAGATATTTAATTCATCTGGAATTTATTTTTGTTTCTACTGTACAGAAGGACTCTACTTTTTCTCTTTTTTTATTAGTGCATTATAGTTATACATATTGGGGTTTATTTTGACATCATTACACAAGCATGGAATACAATTTGCTTCAGTTCAGACGCCAGTATTTCCACTTTCCCTCCTTCTCCCTCCCCATTTCCTTTCCTCTACTTTACTGTTCTTTTTTCTATTTATAGTTTTTGAAATAGTGCATTATAGATATACATTAAGGTAAAATTCACTCGGGTATATTCATATATGTACATAAGATAGTTTGGTCAGTTTCATTCTGGTATTCCTCTTTTTTCCTGTCTCTCCTCTATCCCCCTCAATCTCTTTCCTCTACTCCACTGATCTCTCCTCTGTTTTCATGGGGTTCCCCATTTTTTTTCTTTATTTTGGTCTAGCTTCCTTATTTTGGTCTTAGCTTAGTATATGAAAGAAAACATTGAACCTTTGACTTTCTGGATCTGTCTTATTTCACTTAGCATGATGTTCTCCAGTTCCACCCATTTACCAGAAAATGCCATAATTTCATTCTTCTTTATGACCGAGTAAAACTCCACTGTGTATATATACATTTTCTTTACCCATTTGTCTGGGTAAAGAAACACCTAGGTTGTTTCCCCAGCTTGGCATTGTGAATTGTGCTGCTATAAACTTTGATGTGGTTATGTCACTAAAGCATGCTGACTTTAGATCTTTTGGATATATAGCAAGGAGTGGAATAGCTGGGTCATATGATGGTTCCATCCCTAGTTTTTTTTTTGAGGAATCTCCATACTGCTGTTAAAGTGGTTACATTAATTTGCAGTCCCATCAACAATATATAAATATGCTTTTCCTCCACATACTCACCATTATTTATTATTATTTGTGTTCTTGATAATTGCCATTCTGACTGGAGCTAGATGAAATCTCAATATACTTTTTTTTTTTTTGGAACCAGGGATTGAACTCAGGGGCACTCGGCCACTGAGTCACATCCCCAGCCCTATTTTGTATTTTATTTAGAGACAGGGTCTCACTGAGTTGCTTAGGGCCTTGCTAAGTTGCTGAGGCTGGCTTTGAACTCGCGATCCTCCTGACTCAGCCTCCCAAGTCACTTGGATTACAGGCGTGTGCCACCATGCCCGGCTCAATGTACTTTTGATTTTACATTTACCTGATTGCTAGAGAAGTTGAATATGTTCTATTATATTTGTTGACCATTTGTATTCATCTTTTGAGAAGTGTCCGTTCCGTTTTTTTGCTCATTTATTAATTGGATCACAAGTTTTTGATATTTTTTTAATGAGTTTACTTGTCCAGTATTTATTATAATTTTTTTAACATCTCCTAAAATGTTTTTTTTATTCACACAGTTCATATAATCTTACATATACATAGGGTAGTACTGTCTGTCTCAGACTACTATTTTTCCTGCCCCCATTCCCTCCCATCCCATTTTCCTTCACACCATCCATACTTCCTCCATTCTTTCCTATCCCCCCATAAGCCCCCCCCCCCAATTAGGTATCAGCATCCACTGATCAGAGAAAAAATTCGGCCTTTGGTTTTTTGGGCTTGGCTTATTTCACTTAGCATGATATTCTCCAACTCCACCCATTTACCAGCAAATGCCATAATTTTATTCTTTTTTATGGCTGAGTAATATTCCATTGTGTATATATACCACAGTTTCTTTATCCATTCTTCAAATGAAGGGCATCTAGGTTGGTTCCACAATCTAGCTATTGTGAATTGAGCAACTATGAACATAGATGTGGCTGCATCCCTATACTTTGTTGATTTTAAGACCTTTGGGTATAAACCGAGGAGTGGGGTAGTTGGGTCAAATGGTGGATCCATTCCAAGTTTTTTGAGGAATCTCCATACTGCTTTCCAGAGTGGCTGCACCAATTTGCAACTCCACCAGCAATGTACAAGTGTGCCTTTTTCCCCACATCCATGCCAACACTTGTTATTGCTTGTATTCCTGATAATATAATTCTAATTGGAGTTAGATGAAATCTTAGGGTAGTTTTAATTTGCATTTCTCTAATTACTAGAGATGATGAGCACTTTTTCATATATTTGGTAATAGCCTATATATCCTCTTCTGCGAAGTGTCTCCCCAGTTCTTTAGCCCATTTATTGATTGGGCTCTTTGCATTTTTGGTGTACAGTTTTGTAAGTTCTTTATAAATTTTGAAGATCAGTGCTCTGTCTGAAGTGTGTGTGGAAAAGATTTTTTCCCACTCTGTAGGCTCTCTTTTCACATTCTTGAGTGTTTCTTTTGCTGAGAAAAAGCTTTTTAGTTTGAACCTGTCCCATTTATTTCTTGCGCTCTGGCGGTCATGTTGATAAAGTCTGGTCCTAGGCCAACATGAAGAAGATTCGGGCCTACTATTTCTTCTATTTGGTGAAGAGTCTTAGGTCAAATTCCTAGATCCTTGATCCATTTTGAGCCGAGTTTTGTACAGGGTGAGAGATAGGGGGGTATTTTTTTGAGTTCTTTATATATTCTGGATATAAATCCCCTGTCTGAGGAACAGGTAGCAAAGATCTCCCATTCTGTAGGCTCTCTCTTCATATTCTTAATTGTTTCCTTTGCTGTGCAGAAGCTTTTTAATTTGATGCCATACCACTTATTGGTTTTTTGTTTTATTTCTTGCACTTTAGGAGTCTTGTTAAGGAAGTTGGTGCCTATGCCAATATGTTGGAGTGTTGAGCAGAAGGGCTCTACTTTTAATGCAATGAATTGCCAGTGTTCATAACACCATCTTTTATCACCTGTCAATGCCAAAGTATTTTTATTACTTTAGCTTCATAATCTGATTTATGGCTGATAATGCAAGACCCTATTATTATTGCTATTTTTCAAAAACTTATTTGCTATTCTGTTATATTATCTCTTTTACATTAAGTTTTGAAGTAGCATATCAAGATTCTAATTGACATTGCAATAAATTTGTGAATTAACTGTGGGGGAAAATAATTTCATGTGGCAATCAGATTAGTGTCTCACACCTCTGCAAAGACCACATCCTAATGCCTAGAACCTGTGAATATGCTGTATTACATGGCAAAGGGGATATTAAAGCTGCTCATCAACTGACATTAAAATAGATAATTCTGGATAGATATCATAGAAGGAAGGGAGGGGTGGGGGAGGGATGGGGGAGTAAGAATAATAACAGAATGTGTGACAGACATCATTGCCCTGTGTACATGTATGAATGCACAGATGGTGTGACTCTACTTTGTGTACAACCAGAGAAACAATAACTGTACTCCATTTGTGTTCAATGAATCAAAATTAAATAAATTTTTAAAAAATTAAAAAAATAGATTATTCTGGATTGTCTGGGAGGGTTCAATATAACCATAGGGGTTTTTAAAAATATTTTCATTGTAGGTGGACACAATACCTTTATTTTATTTATTTACTTTTATGTGGTGCTGAGGATAGAATCCAGTATCTCACGTGTGCTAGGCAAGCACTCTACCACTAAGCCACAACCCCAACCCAACCATAAGGCTTTTTTTTTAGTGGAAGAGAAAATCAGAATACATTCAGAAGGAGACATAACTATGGAAGAAGGGTCAGAGAGAGAAAATGTTGCTGGTTTGGAAGATGGGGGAAGTAGACCATGAACCAATGGTTGCAGTGGAAGCTGGATAAAGCAAGGGAAGTGATTCTCCTTGGGACACCACAGAAAGGAATGCAATCCTACTGATACCTTGATTTTATTTTTGTTATTTTTATTTTTTTAGCTGAACTTCTAATGGGCAGATATATAAGATAAATTTGCGCAGGTTATTTTTATTTTGGCAGTCCTAGGGATTGAATCCAGGGGTGCCCTACCACTGAGTTACATCCCCAGTCCAGTAGTCAACAAAGAAAAGGTACCAGGAGAATCTCTTTCTCCTATCTTCAATTTTATGCTTCTTCATTTATTCAGGTTGTCTTCTAGACCATAATGTAAAGTGCTTTGGTTGTATCCATATAAGACTTGCATGTTTTTGTTAATTTTTTATTAGTCAATCTCAGTTGCAAGTGACAGGAACCAGAACACATGAACTAAAGTAAAAGAAAAGAAAATATGTTGGCCCAGATATTTATAGTACCAGGGGTGGAGCCAATTTAGAGTTTCCCTCAGGACCTCCCCACACACAAACATTATCTCATAGTTTACCTCTAGTCTGCAACCTCTTCAATAGCAAAACACTTTTGTCGATGAGATAAGGAAAAGTGCAAATTATCTGCACAAATGTAGCAGGTATTAAATTCACAATCCCAAAATTTAGGTGTTTAAAAATATAACTTTCAAATCTGAGGTTCAAATATTTTATTAGAAATTAGAAAATTAATGAATTATGAAAATTTCCATTATGTAATCACTGTAAAACTCCTTTAAATATGTTTTAAAATATATTTTACTTAAAATAATTTTCAAATAACCTAAAAAGCTATAGCCTTCTTCCTTTATCCTTATCCTTAGACATTGAACTTCCAAAGAAATTGGCAGTATAAAACTTAGGGAATTCAGCCATTTATAACTTGAAACTCAGTTTCTCTTGAGTATTGCCCACACCTTCTAGCCAGGAATAAGTGAATTAATTTCTGGGTGGATTCCTACAAACCAGGATTCAGAGGTTTCTAGATACAGAGGACCTGTCTTTTATCAAGACTTACTGGAATTTAACTTGCTTATCTGGTCTTTGTCACTGGTTCTGGCATTCATGGCTGAAGTCCATAATCCCATCATGGCCTGTAGTTATAAGAACATAAGTGATTTTTCTTCAAGCAGACCCCAAGTACCCTCAGGTCCACTGGCACTCTTTCAGACATATTCAGAGACTTAGAGACACTCAGCTCCTTTCCCCACACCAGGTTAATGTGCATAAACCTCTGTGAAGCCAACACAAAGTTTATCTACTTGGGAACCTCTCGTGGTCTCAGTGTTCTCTGTTCTGGTGCTTTGCTAAATGTGAGACTTCTCTTAGAAGCTTGCAGTCTCCTGGCTATACTTGAGATGTGTGGCACAATTCTTTCCACCACGAGATCTCCCAAAACCTGTTTGAGGCTTGCATCACCCCATCCCACTCCAGATGTATCCCACAAAGTGGGGCCAAAGTGGGGCCAAGCTCCACTCTTAGGGACACTCTTGGATTTCTAAATCTCTCATTTTCCTCTCTAAATTTAGACTCTTCCTCACCCCAATGGAGTCATCTCCAGGTCTAAGGCAGGAATTACTTTTACATCATCAGGTATTCTTACACACTTGATTGTTTAATGGATAAACCTCATTTTCTACCTTACTTAGGAGATTGTAAAGGGATTGAAATGGGAAAAAATCTCTTTGAAAATTCATAAGATCCTTTAAAATACAAGGTTGCATTTCAGCTGATCTTTTCAGAATGGATAATGCCTTCTGAGTTTGAGCTTTGTATTTCTTCAAACTTTTTGGAGGGAAAAAGAGGGAAACAAAGCAGACTACAATAGATGATCCTAAAATGTAAATTTATAAAGTTGTTTATACATAATATTCTTTAACAAAATACCTTATTTCTCTAGGGCATGATTCCCTTTCACAGAAATTTGTATTACATATAGTAGTGGTTGATTTTTCTTCTCAACATGAAAACTAGTTTTAGGCTTCATTTTTCTTACTTCTTGTGTCACATGCAATTAATTATATGATGACTCCTTCAAAAAAACATTGACCACACTATTAACATATCCAGGTCACAATCGGCTCAAACAGTCAATGGTTAGAATTAAAATGAAGAGTCAGGTGTGATGGCGAAAGTCTGTAATCCCAGTGGCTCTAGAGGTTGAGGCAGAAGGACCACAAGTTCAAAGCCAACCTTAACAACTTAGAATGTTCCCAAGCAACTCAGTGAGACCCTGTCTCTAAATAAAATAATTTTTTTAAAAAAAGGGCTAGGGATGTGGTAAAGTGCCCTTGAGTTTAATCCCTGGAACCAAAAAAATTAAAAAAATTAAAAAAAAGAAAAATCAGAAATAAGGTACCCAGGAATTATCAGAGGATTTCTACATATCAGGGGAACTTTTCATAATCCTTTCTCCTTCTTGATAGTGTAGCAGGCCATGTCTAAGTTGGTTGCACCCACAGTGCTTGATATTTTATACTTCCTTCTTCTGCTTTAAACAATTTTACTCTAATCTGATTTTTAAAAATTAGATAGTCTTTAAAATTTTTTAAACACCTATTAATTGTACATATTAATGGGGTTCAGTGTAATATTGCAAAAATGTATATATTTCACCTCGAACAAATCCAATCATTCTTTTCCACACCCCCTTTTATACTCTTCCCAATCTAGTAACTACTATTCAACTGTAAGGTCAGCATTTTAAAGCTTACACCTATGAGAGAGAACACAGAATATTTGCCTTACTGTGTCTGGCTTATTTCACGGAGCATCATGTTCTCCACTTCCATCCATTTTGCTGTTAATGACAGGATTTCATTCATCTTTATGACTGAGTAATACTCCTTTGTGTATGTAAACCCTTTTTCTTTATCCCTTCATCTGTTGAAGGGCACCTAGGCTGATTCTATATCTTATCTATTGTGAATAGTGCCACAATAAACATGGGCATTCAGGTATCTCTTTTATATGACTGATTTCATTTCCCTTGGATAGCTACCTCTAAGTGGAATAGCTAGATAACTTGGTAGATCTATTGTTAGTTTTTTTAGAAACTTCCATACTTTTGTACATAATGGCTGTACTAATTTCCATTAACAACATATAAGTTTCTTTTTCTCCACATCCTCGCCAGCATTTATTTTTTTGTTTTTTTTGAAAATAGATATCCTGACTGGGGTAAGATGATATCTCTTTATGCTTTTGATTTGTATTTCCTGATGGCTAATGATATCAAGCATTTTTCATATATTTGTTGACTATTTGTATTTCTTCTTTTGAGAAGTGTCTGTTCAGATCATTTTCCATTGGATAACTTGTGAGCTTCTTTGTTGTTAAGTTTTTTGAGTTCTTTATATGTTCTGGTTATTAACCCTCTGTCAGGTGAATAATTGGCAGATATTTTTACCATTCTGCAGGTTGTCTCTTTACTCTGTTGATCACTTATTTTGCTGTGTGATCTTCATGTGATCTAATCCAATTTTTTAATTTTTGCTTTTATTTTCTTTCCTTTGGGGTCCTATCCAGAAAATCATTGCCTGTGCCAATGTCTTGAAATATTTCCCTTATGTTTTCTTCCAGTAGTTTAAAAGTTTCAAACCTCACATTTAGGTCTTTGATCCATCTTGGGTTGATACTTGCACAGGGTAAGAGATAGGGGTCAAATTTTGGTCTTCTGCACATGAACACCCAATTTTCCTAGCACCATTTATTGAAGAGGATGTCCTTTCTCCAGTGTGTGTGTTTCGTCTTGTTTTTGGTACCTGGGATTAAACCCAGGGGCACCTAACCACTGAGCCACATCCCCAGCCCTTTTTGTATTTTATTTAGAGACAGGGTCTTGTTGAGTTGTTTAGGGCCTCACTAAGTTGCTGAAGCTGGCTTTGAACTCGAGATACTCCTGCCTCAGCTTCCTGAGCTGCTGGGATTACAGGCAGGTGCCACCACGCCTGGCTGCAATGTATGTTTTTGACAACTTTGTCTGGAATCAGTTGGCTATAGATGCATGGTTTATTTCTGGGATCTCTACTGTGTCCCCTTGGTCTATTTTTTTGTGTTTTATGCCAATACTATGCTTTCTGTGTTTATTATGGCTCTAAAGTATATCTTGAAACCATGTTTTGTTCTTTATATATATTTTATATTTGTTCTAATTAGTTACACATGACAGTAGAATGCATTTTGCCACATCATACATAAATGGAGTATAACTTCTCATTTGTCTGGTTGTACATGATGTAGAGTTACACAGGTCATGTAATCATATATGCACATAGGGTAATAATGTCAGATTCATTTTACTACTATTCCTATCCCCAGGCTCTCTCTCTTTCCTTCTCTCCCCTCTATCTAGTCCAAATTACCTCTATTCTCCCCTGACCTCTTATTATGAATTAACATCTGCATTTCAGAGAAAACATTTGGTCTTTGGTTCTTTGGGATTGGCTTATTTCACTTAGCATAATACTCTCCAGTTCCATTCATTTACCAGCAAATGCCATAATTTCATTCTTCTTTAAGGCTGAGTGATATTCCATTGTGTACATATACCAGTTTCTTTATCCATTCATCTCTTAGAAGGCACTAGATAGGTTCCATAGTTTGGCTATTATGAATCGAGCTATTACAAATATTGATGTGACTGCATCACTGTAGTATCCTGATTTTAAATCCTTTGGGTATAAACCTAGGAGTGGGATTACTGGGTCAAATGGTGGTTCCATTCTAAGTTGAAACCAGGTTGTTGTTTTGAGTTTTTTTTTTTTTTGTACCAGGGATTGAACTCAGGAGTACTCAATCATTGAGCAACATCTCCAGTTCCTTTTTGTATTTTATTTAGAGACAGGATATCACTGACTTGCATAACACTTTGCTGTTGCTGAGGCTGGCTTTGAACTCACAAGCCTCCTGCCTCAGCCTCCCAAGCCACTGGGATTACAGGCATGTGCCACTGCACCTGGCTTGAAACCAGGCTTTGAGGACTCCAGCTTTGATCTTTTTGCTCAAGATTGTTTTGGCTATTCTAGAACTTTTGTGCTTCTAAATAATTTTTATGATTGTTTTTCTAGTTCTCTGAAGAATGTCATTGATATTTTAATGGGGATTGTATTGAATCTGCAGATTTCTTTCAGTGGTATACCCATTTTAACATTAATTATTCTAATCCATGAACATGGGAGTCTTTCCACCATTTAGTGTCTTCTTTGATTTCTTTCATCAGTGTTTTATAATTTTCATTGTCTTTCATTTCCTTGGTTAAACTTATTTCTGCATATCTTTGTTGTGGTGGTTGTTACTAGTGTGGATGGGGTTGCTTTCCTGATTTCTTTCTCAGAAAATTCTTTATTGGTATATAGAAAAGCTACTGATTTTTATATGTTGATTTTGTATCCTTCTACTTTTCTGATTTCATTTATCAGTTCTAACAGTCTTGATGGACTCTTTAGCTTTTTCTATGTATAGAATCATATCATCTGCAAACAGGGATCATTTGACTTTCTCCGTTCCTATTTCTTTGTCTTTATTTCTCTCTCTTGTCAAATTTATGTGATGAAAATATGTAGTACTATACTGAGTAAGAGCAGTGAGAGTGTATTATTGTATTATTGTTGACCTTAGAGGAAATGCTTTTTGCTTTTCCCCATTTAGTATGATGTTGGCTGTGGGTTTATCATATTTAGCCTCTATTGTGTTGAGTTATGATCCTTCTATACCTAATTCGTATGTTTTATTTTTATTGTGAGACAGTGTCTCACTAAGTTGCTGACTGACCTTGAACTGTGATCCTTCTGCCTCAGCCTTGATCATGTGTTTTTCAACCTTTGTTTTTTTCATATGATATATTATGTCTATTGATTTGCGTATGTTGAACTATCCTTGCATCACTGGGATGAAACCAACTTGATCATGATTAATGAGCTTTCTGATGCACTCTTGAATTCAATTTGCAAGTATTTTATTGAGAAGTTTTGCATGTATCTTCATCAGGGATATTGACCTAAGGTTTTTGTTTTTGTTTTTGTTTTTGTTTGCTTTGTTTTGTTTTTGTTTTTGTTTTTGTTTTACTAAAATAAAAAAAAAGTTTTTTTGTTTTGTTTTGTTCTGTTTTGTTTTGGTACCAAGGCTTGAACTCAGAGGGATATAACAACTGAGCCACATCCACAGTCCTTTTAAAAATATTTTATTTAGGGACAGGGTCTTGCTGAGTTGCTTAGGTCCTCAGTAAATTGCTGAGGCTGGCTTTGAACTTGCGATCCTCCTGCCTCAGCCTCTTGAGCAGCTGGGAGTACAGGAGTGCACCACTGTGCCTGGCCCTATAGTATGTCTTTTTTTTCCCTTCTTTTTCTTTTTGTGTCCTCGTCTAGTAGTGCTGGGTAATGCGGGCCTCATAGAATGAGTTTAGAAGAGTTCCTTCCCTTTCAATTTTTTGGAATAGTTTGAGAAGAATTGACTGTGTTAGTCAGCTTTTCATGGCTGTGACCAAAATGCCTGACAAAAACAATTTAAAGGAGGAAAAGCTTATTTTAGGTTCACAGTTTCAGAGGTCTTAGTCCATGGTTGGCCGATTCCATTGCTCTGGGCCCAAGGTAAGGCAGAACATCATGGCAGAAGAGCATGAAAAAGGAAAGCTGCTCAGCTCATGGCAACTTGGAAGCAGATAGAGACCAAAGTGAGGAACCAGGAACAAAATATAAACCTTAAAGGCCCACCTTCAGTGACCTACTTCCTCCAGCCACAGTGTACTTGCCTACAGTTACCACTTAGTACAGTAGTCCTTTCAAATCATTAACCCATCATATAGATTAATATGCTGATTAGGTTACAGCTCTTATAATCTAATAATTTCACCTCTAAACACTCCTACATTGTCTCACACATGAGTTTTTGGGGGATACCCTTACATCCACACTGCAGCATTGACATTAGTTCTTCTTTAAAGTTTGGTAAATTTTGGTATGAAACCATATAGTGCTGGCCTTTTCTTTGGAGACTTTTTATTACTGATTGATTCTCATTACTCATTATTGGTCCATTGAGATTTTTTGTGTCTTCTTGGTCCAATTTTGGTAGGCCATATGTATCCAGAAATTTGTTCATTCCCCCCCAAAGTTTTCCAATTTGTAAGCATATTGTTTTTCATAATAATCCCTAATAATACTTTATATTTCTGTGATATCAATTATAATGTTTTCTTTTGCATCTCAAGTTTATTTATTTCTGCTCTATCTTTGTTAATTCTTTACTAACTTTGACTTCAGTTTGTTCTTACTTTTATAAGTCCTTAAGATACATTGTTAGGTTATTTGAAGTCTTTTTTATGTAGAGACTTGTTGCTATAAACGTTTGGTATGTTGTATCACCATTTTTATATTATTTTTTTTAGAAATTTTTAAATTTCCATCCTGACTTCCTCAGTGATCCACTGTTCATTCAAAAGTGTGTTGTTTAAGAAAATAAATGATTAAGAGTGTAAAGAGAGAGCCTATAGAATGGGAGAAAATCTTTGCCAACTGCTCCTCTGACAGGGGATTAATATTCAGAATATATAAAGTACTCAAAAAAGAACACCAAAAAAAAAAAACCCTAGTCAAGAGTGGGCAAAAGAACTAAACAGACATTTCTCAAAAGACAAAATGCAAATGGCCAAAAATATATTAAAAATGTTCAATATCTCTAGCAATCAGGGAAATTCAAATCACAAGTACTCTAAGACCTAGCATGGTAGTGCACACCAATAATCCCAGCAGCTTGGGAGGCTGAAGCAAGAGGATCAAAAGTTCAAAGTCAGCCTCAGCAACTTAACAAAGCCCTGAGCAATTCAGTGAGACCCTGTCTCTAAATGAAATATTTTAAAAGGGCTGGGGGTGTGGCTCCGTGATTGAGTGCACCTGGATTCAATCCCCAGTACCAGAAAAACAAAACAAACAAAAAACACTGCACTAAGCTTTCATCCTACTTTAGTCAGAATGGCAATTATTAAGAACAAAAACAATAATAAATGTTGATAAGGATGTGGGGGGAAGGACATTGATACATTGTGGATCTCCAGACTAGGACAACCACTCTGGAGAACAGTATGGAGAGTCCTCGAAAAACTGGGGATAGAACCACCATATGACCCCACTATCCCACTCTTTGGGATATCTTATTCCAAAAGAACTAAATTCAGGATACAGTGTTTAGGGATACAGCAACCTCAATGTTTATAGCAGCATAATTCACAAAAGCTGAATTATGGAATCAACTCAGATACCTGTCAATAGATGGATTAACAAATTGTGGCATAGTAACATGATAATGCCACTGCAACGTATTTTTAAATGGGTATGTTTCTTTCTCTTCCTCTTTCCCTTCCTTCCCTAATCTCTCTCCTTCCCTAATGTCCCCCTCCTTAATCTCAGGGGACACAGGATTACCTATCTTTCCCATCCTAGATAGAGATATCTGTATTTGAGCACACTCACCATAGGAAATAAGTTATCCAGAATTTGCATTGGTACGGAAGTCCTAAGAAATGACTATCTCCAAATTAATGAGTGAATTACAACTCCAACAGAGAATACCTGGAATATATATAGCCTTTGAATCACCTCTTTTAAAATCCTCTTTTCCCCTGATGGGGAGAATTATTGATTCTGGGACAAGAGTTCCCTATGTTTCTCCTTTGCTAGCAAAGCAATAAAACTTCTTTTTCCTATTTCTCAAAAAAAAAAAAAAAGGAAAAAGAAAAAGAAATTGTGATATATATACACAATGGAGTTTTACTCAGCCATAAAGAACAATGAAATTATGGCATTTGCTGATAAATGGATGGAACTGGAGAACATCATACTAAGTGAAATAAGCCAACCCCCAAAACCAAATTCATTCTCAGAAAATCAAGGGTCAAATGTTTTATCTAATATGTGGAAACTAGAGCAAAATAAAAAAATAAATGGAGGGGAAGATCAGATATATAAAGACAAAGGGATGATTACTAAAGTAGAAAAAGGAGATTAAGAATCAAGAGGGAGAAAGGAGGGATGGGAAAGGGGAGGAAATGCAGAATGAATTTTTAAAAATCATGCTATGTGCACATATAAATATACCACAGGGAATTTCACCTTTATGTATAGGTAAAAAGAACCAATCAAAAATAAATAAATCGACAAGCAAAAGAAAGATCAATAGAGCAGAAGAAGGAAAATGGGGAAAGGGTGTAGGGAAGAAAAAAGGGGGGGGAACATGAACTGAAATAAAATTCCATGTATGTATGATTTTTGTCAGGGTGAACCCAACTACTGTGTATTAACTATAATGCTCTAATTTTTTAAAAAGTGTGTTGTTTAATTTCTGTGCATTTGTATCATGTTTATGTGCCTTTGCTTTATTTATTTATTTATTTATTTATTTATTTATTTATTTATTTGGTGCTGAGGATCAAACTCAGTGTCTCACACATACAAAGCAAGAGCTCTACCACTGAACCACAACCCAGCTCCATTTGTATAATTTCTAAGATTTCTTTTGTTGACTTCTAGTTCCATTCTATCATGATCAGAAAAGAAATAGGATATGATTTCAATTTTTTTTAAATTTGTTAAGAATTGTTTTGTGGCCCAACAGATGGATTATTCTAGAGAAAGTTCTACATGCTGATGAAAAAATATGTATTCTGCTGCTGTTGAATGAAATATTCTGTAAATATTCTATAATTTGATCAGTAATATAGTTCAACTCTGACTTTTTTGTTGATTTCTTTGGATGATCTGTCTAATGATGAAAGTGGAGTGTTGATATCCCCCTCACTACTGTATTGGAGCCTATCTTTCTATTTAGGTCTGATAGTGTTTGTTTTTATAAAATTGGGTCCTCCAACATTAGGTGCATATGTAGATTTCCAATCATTATTTCTTTTTTTTTTTTTTTTTGGTACTGGGGATTAAACCCCGGGTCACTCGACCACTGAGTCACATCCCCAGCCCTATTTTGTATTTATTTAGAGACAGGGTCTCACTGAGTTGCTTAGGGTCTCACTAAGTTGCTGAGGCTGGCTTTAAATTCGCCATCCTCCTGCCTCAGCCTTCCGAGCAGCTGGGATTACAGGCGTGCGCCACCACGCCCAGCCATTATTTCTTTTGGATGTATTGATCCCTTCATCATTCTACAGTGAACTTCTTTGTCTCTTACACTTTTTTTTTGCCTTAAAGTCTGTTTTGTCAGCCATGAGTATAGTTATTCTGCTTGCTTTAGGTTTTTGTTGCTTGGCTTATCATTTTCCATTTTTTCACTTTCAGTCTATATGTTTTTACTGGTGAGGTAAGTTTCTTGTAGGCAGTATGTTGTTAGAGTATAATTATCGTTTGTTTTCTATTAAGCCAGTCTGTATCTTTCAATTAGAGAATTTAGCCCACTTATATTCTAAGTTATTATTGATAGGTAAGGACTTATTCCTGTTATATTGTTGATTTTCTTCACTTGTTTTGAATATTTTGTTCCTTTTTCCTCTCTTGTTCATGTTTGTGGTTTGATGGCTTACTGTATTGATAATGTTTGCATCTTCTCAGTATCTCTTTTGTGTACGTACTCTTCTAGTGGGATTTATGCTTTTATGTGCTTTCATGATATTAGTTGTATTTTTTCCATTGGATGTAGGACTCTCTTATATATCCTTTGTAAGACTAGTCTGGTGGTCATGAATTCCCTCAATTTTTTATTATCTTAGAAGGTCTTTATTTTTCCTTCATTTCTGAAGTATATCATATTCTTGGTTCACGGTTGTTTTGTTTTAGGAATTTGAATACATCATTCCATTCCTTCTTGGCCTTTAAGTTTTGTGCTGAGAAATCTGCTGTGAGTCTAATGGGGATGCCCTGAAGTATGGCTTGGCACCTTTTTCTCATGTGTTTTAAGATTCTTTCCTTTTTTTTTTTTTTTTTTTTTGTACTTTTCACAGTTTGGCTATAATATGCCATGGTGGAGATCTTTTCTAGTCATGCCATTTGGGGATCTATAAACCTCCCATACGTGGATTTCCCTATCTTTCCCCAGTTTAGGGGAAAGTTATTACCAGTTATTATTCTATACAATAGGGTTTCTATGCCTTTAACCTTTATCTCTTCACCTTCAGGTATTGCAAAGATGTAGATGTTTGTTCATTTAATGATGTTACAGAGATCTAGAATACTGTGTTCATTTTTTTATTTGTCCGAATGGGGTATTTCAAAAGACCTCTCTTCAAGTTCAGATAGTGTTTATTTCACTTTATCTGGTCTAGATGCTATCTTAATGATAAAAAATGTAACCATAAACTATATGGAAGAGGAAAATGTTGGTTGCATCTACCTGTTTTACTATGATGATGGTACCCTGTAATAAAAATAATAACTAATAATGATCACTTACGTGAACAAGGCACTATGTTGTAGTTGGTGCTTATGTTATCTCATTTAATCATCAAAACAACTCCATGAGGCAGGTATTCTCATTATCTCCATTTTATAAATGAGAAAAGTAAGGACCAGAGATTTTAAGTGACTTGTTCATGATCATCCACACTGATGAAATGTTGAAATGATAAAAGGACCAATCTTATAATGTTACTCAACTAAAAAATGAAATATTAGAATATTATAGAAGCTTAATAAATATTAATCTCTAAGATGAGAAAGAGGAAGAGAAAAAAGTTGATGTGCAATTAGAACATATCCAGTCAATGTACAAAAAGAAGCAAAGATAAGATTCAGGGAGGAAAAAAAAATACTGGCAATCATATCCCTTGGCTTCAAATATTCCTAAGACCTCAGAGGAATTCTGTGAACCAATAAATTCTCCATTTTGATTAAGCTACCATGAGTAGGTTTCTAAAATTTGCAAACACACTCAAACCCTGCCTTCCCCTCCCTGCTTTAGTACCTGAATATAGGTCCAATTCCATCAACCGTAGGAATGGATCACTCATTTAGGATCTAGGTAGAAGAGGTCCATTGACTGGGTAAGGAAACAAAACATATCTTTATGCCCATAAATTTGCTTTTGGCATTTACTTTTGTAATTTTTGGAAAGATACTTGGTTTTTGGAGGGGCCCATGGTGAGAGCCTATATCATAAACAAGGCAAACTAAATATCTTAGTTTGGGGTTTCCTAAAGCAGACTCTTAAAACATGGTTGTTGCTGCAGGTAGTTTATTTGGAAGGTGGTACCAAAAATTAAATGCAAGGAATTGGGGAAGGTGAGGAAAGTAAGGGGAAAAGTCTACAAAAGTTGTGTTCAATATAAGGTTATCATTGAAGCAATTAAGGCTTAATTCAGATGAGGATCATTTGATATAATGAGATAAGGTATAGAACACCCCTCAAAATTGTCACATTGAAGGTTGAAAACATCAAGAAATTTATCCATCAATTCCTTTCCTCCTTTTTTTCCCCCTTTTTTTTTTTTGGAACCTGGGATTGAACTCAGGGGCACTCGGCCACTGAGCCACATCCCCAGCCCTATTTTTTGTATTTTATTTAGAGACAGGGTCTCACTGAGTTGCTTAGCGCCTTGCCCTTGCTGAGGCTGGCTTTGAACTCGGGATCCTCCTGCCTCAGCCTCCCAAGCCACTGGGATTATAGGTATGCGCCACCACGCCCGGCCCTTTCCTCCTTTTTTCTAGAGCTGTCCTTGAGGCTATCAACTACCCTGCACATGTTGTGCCTATATGATGCTGAGCAAGCTTTTGCAGTGCCAGACAAAGACCTTGGCACAAAAGTAGAGATCCACAGATACTTTGCAATGGAAGTTGCTATCTTGCTGGGAATGTACAAGTAGCTTCAAGTGATTCAGGCAAGCCATGAAAACATGCAGCAGAATATCAATGACATCTGTTCTATCGGATACCATCTTTCCAGTAATGATTCTTGGAACTGTTCCAGGATCTTCAAGCAAAGCTCTTATTACTTCCAAAGTTAATTTCCCTAAATTTATTTTTCTCAGTAACTCATGAGAACCACAGTTAAGTTCCACTTCCATAATTTTCTCCAGGTAGACACCATACCTGAATTAGTGGAAAAGTGTCTTTCTTTCCATCCGATATCTTCTGGAGGAAATGTGACTTTTGAGATTTTTACTTCCAGTCATGATGGCATAAGTAGGATTAATATGCCCTCCCCTCATAAATAACTATAGAAATTGTGAAAATATATAGAGGACAATTTTTGGACATTGGACAACAGACAGTACAGGATCATAAGGACATTGGAAAACAAATGAGATGAATCATAAAATCATCCCAGTCTTCCTTCTAGAGGCATTTTCCAGACAGTGATGCAGAATCCCAACAGAGCAAAGGGGTGTTGCTGACAAGAAAAGATGAATATCAGTGTTCAGGAAGATTTAGGTAGCTGGAATTTGCATGGTAGCATACCAGGGAGAAGGGAGAAGTACAAAGAAATAATTCCGGAAGTAAACCTAGAGGTTCCCTTGAGTCGGTTGCTGAATACTAAGATGTGTGTGCAAAGGGTGAAAATACTTTATATTAGACAAAAGAGAAATTGGAGCTGTAATGTGAGCAATTCCCAAGATCAGACAGGACTGTGAGATATTTGAGTTCTGACTAACCAGAGGAGAAATTGCATGTTGAACATCCAGGTCTCCAGTGAAGAGGTCAGAGGATCACACATTAGGAAAACTTTTAGAGAAAGAAAATTCAATGACTGAAATGAAACATCTTAGCTTTTGAAAGCAAAACTCAATAGATGTGAAAAAATAGGCTCAGGTCCATTTAACAAAAGGACTAGTTAATTGAAAGATAGCACCAAGGGATTCATAATGAATGCAACAGAGAGAAAATGTGTCAGAGAATATATAAAAATTTCTGCAATCCAACAACAAAATAACCCAATTAAAAAATGAGCAAAGGACTTGAATAGATATTTCTCCAAAGACGATATACAAATTGGCAATAAGTACATGAAAACATGATCACCATCATTAGTCATTAGGAAAATGCAAATCAAAACCACAATGAAATACCACTTCATAGCAATTAGGATGGCTATTAAAAAAAAACCCTGAAAATAAGCATTGTTGAGAGTGGAGAAATTGTAACCCTGTGCATTACTGGTAGGAATGTAAAATGGTATAAGCCTCTACAGAAAAATGTTTGGCAATTCCTCAAAAATTGAACACAGAATTACCATATGATCCAACAATTCCATTTATTGGTATATACTCTAAAGAATTGAAAACAGGGAGTCAAATATATACTTGTATGCCAGATTTCATAGTAGCATTATTCACAGTCAATTTCAAAAGGTGAAAAAAAGAAAGTGATCAACAGATAATGGCTGACCAAAATGTTGTAGATACATACAAAGGAATATCTTTAGGCCTTAAAAAAAGGAATGAAATTCTGATACATACTACAACATGGATAAACCTTGGAAACATGCTAATTGAACATGCAATGGTCAGTAAAATAAGCCAGACACAAAAGGGCTAAGGGTGAAAATATTTTATATGACTCCACTTACATGAGGTGTCTAGAATAGGCAAATTCATAGACACAGAAAGTAGAATAGAGGCTAAGAGAGGTGGTAGAGAAGGGGAAATGGGAAGCTATTTTTTAATGGGTAGAGTTTCTGTTTGGGATGATGAAAAATTTCTGAAAATAGGGGTGATGGCTGCATAACATTGTGAATGTACTCAATGTCACTGAATTGTACACTTAGAAGTAGTTAGAAAGGCCAGAGTGGTGGCACACACCTGTAATCCCAGCTGCTTGGGAGGCTGAGGCAAGAGGATTGCAAGTATGAGCCTAGCCTCAGCAATTTAGTGAGATCCTGTCTCAAAATAAAAAATCAAAAGGGATGGGGATGTAGGTCAGTTGTAAAGTGCCCTGAGTTCAATCCTTGGTACCAAAAACAAAAAAAAAATCTAGTTAGAAAGGTGTGTATTACCACAATAAAAAAGTATCAGAAGAGATATGGAAAGTACATTGAGAAGTTACATGATATGTCGGGTAGGGTAGCAGAAGAAAAAAAAAACAATGTGAAGAAATAATATTTGAGAATTTCCCTGTATTAAAGAATTGAGTCCTCATTTTTAACAAATGAAGTGTGCCCTGAACACCAAAGAGAATAAAGTTAAATCCACAGCCAGATATGCTGTGGTGAAATTGCAAAATATCCAAAATTTTTAAAAAGTTACCAACTATCCTACTCTGGGTAACTAAAGCCAAATGCCATAACAGATAATTCTCAAATTTCAGTGGCTTGACAGAGTAGAAAGTGTATTTCTTTCTTTCATTTATTTAATTTTTTTTGGCATTTATTCTTTATTTATTGCTATTTTTGCAGACTGCATTTTGATTAATTGTACACAAATGGGGTACAACTTCTCATTTCTATGGTTGTACACGGTGTTTGTTTATTTTTAAATACCTTTGTTCTATTTATTTTATGTGGTGCTGAGGATCAAACCCAGTGCCTCACACATGCTAGGCAAGTGCTCTACCACTGAGCCACAATTCCAGCCCCCAAAAGTATATGTCTTGTTCATGTCATAGTCCTGTTGGGTGTTTCTGAAAAACTTCTACATGGCCTTCCAAAGATCCAGGCTCTTTCTCTTTTCTCAGTTCTTATGATACTTGTGGTCTCCACTGGCACCACTGTATGCAGCCAGGAGATGAGAAGAGACTCTGAAGATAAGATACATACCAGCTCCCTGCTGTCTCATATCTAAAGTGACACATCACCCCCACTCAAATCACATGGGAAAAAGTAATTTGTGGTACACTAAAGCATGCTGTCTCCCCACTACACACCTATACATAGAACCTCTATATGTGTGTATATATATTTATATAGAGAAATACAAATGGAGAGAGCTATATGGAGACATCTATATGAATACATGAGACAGTTATCAATATGCATACATCTTAAAAACAATATTTAAAGAAAAAAGGAAGTTGCAGGACATGTACTTTAAATAATACTTCTATAAAGCTTTTAGAAGGCAAATACTACCATATGTTGTACATATATATAATATATGTGCTATTTGGTGAATTTTAGGAGGGAGAGAATGAAATAGGTTGGAGAGGGGATAACAGAGGGCTTCATCTGTCTTAAATGTTTCATTACTTAAAATATCTGAAGCAAATAGAGCAAAATGTTAACATTTAATAAAGTCAAGTGTTAGGTATACAAAGATTTATTTTCCATAACTTTGTGTATTTGTGGCATTTTACAATACATACATTTCTTCCTTGATTCATATTATTAAGTGCTCTTCTGAGAGGAAACAGATTTGGGATTAAAGTCCATAGAAGAATATGTAAAATGAACTACTTTCTTCTTGAAACCATGAAATTTGTACTGTGGGGGATGCTTACTGAGGGGGGAAAACTAACATTCAGTAATTACATTGTTTCATGCAACATCAGAGAAGTATTTTGAAGAAGTTTTCTTTTTCATATTTATGACATTTGACTATGCAGTATCACAAAAGCAAGTGGCAGAGCAGGTATTTCTACTCTATATGTTCTCAAGGTCTATGGACTCTTTATCTATTATACCAGCTTTAATAAATTTGATTTATGGGTCTCTGAAAATGTAAGCATCACAATTGACAGAGGAAATCAGTACTGGTTCTCCATAAGCAGTTGTCTTAAGAGAGCTATATTTACTTAAAGGTAAAATTTCTCAACAAACTACTTATGATTGTAAATTGCATATTGCTGAGTGACAGGAAATGGGATACATCTTGAGAAAAATATTGTCTATACTCCAAGGGCCAGTCCTATACATTATATTATAAGTATTTTGAACTCTGTAGAAAGTGTAACAATGATCTTCATTTCAACTGGTAACTCAACTTACCCTGTCTAATTTGTCAAATTAGATGGAAATTGTAAAAGGTGGAGAAAAGTAATCTAGAGCAATAATTTTTTAAAAAATTCCATTAAATTTAAATTTAAAAATTTCTGCTTTTTCTTCAAGTTGCCCAGAGTACCTAGAGAGAGAAGCTTCCTATTTTTTTTCTAACAACAAACTATTGACAATTAAAATCATGTTCCAGGTTTTGGTAAACGCAGGCCTCACCCTTTCAGATTCTGGTTTGACAACTACTGTTGGGATGCAACAAAACAAAACACAACCTTATCCAAGGTTGATGAGGTGCCATGTGAAAAGTAATATAGAAGAAACCACCTCAGAGGACCTTAGTAAACATAATCCTGATTATAAACTTCTTATTGCCTGAAAAAATGCTTAACTAAAATAATAATAGTATAAAAAGTTTGAATAAAAATAATGCACAAGTAATATGTGCCTTTTTTTATTTCATGATCACCCTAGTTTAAGCCTCAGTAAGCACTAATGAACATAGTTTAAGATGTTATAAATCCATATTTTGAATCTGGAGAATCACATTAAAGAAGTATACTCAGGCTGGTCATGTACTCAGATTTAAGTTGACACCCAGCAAGCTTCCTTTACTCAGCTTTCATAATCCAAGTTCAACTGCCTATAATTTTATTAAGCTTTCTTAAATTGCATTCCTGGTAAATCTTCATCACATAGTATCAAGTTATTTCTATGGGTAATCCTCTAATCCAGTCCAAACTACAGGTCACTGATCTGCAGATCATCAGTTTAAATTCAGTATTTGTTTCTACTGGACAAATTTTATTTATGAAGTGGTTCAGACAATATTTTATAACTTTTGGTGATAATCTATTAAGGACCATAAATCAAATGTCAGATTTAATCTAATTGTTCCTTAACCATGATTGCAACTCTGTGATCACAACATGGACCCTTCATTATTCATACTTAATCAGTCCCCAGCCTCAGCTTTATTATGAGAATTAGGGTCTTAATGGCTCCTGATAGGTCAGTGATTTTAAGTGGTGTCATACAGGGCTGTGTTCTATATCATTCCCCTTGCCTTGTATCTTGACTATTTACAAACTCTTTTAGATAATCTAGAATCATATCCTCTCATTTTAACTCCTGTTGTGGAATAGAAAGATTAGTGTATTTCTATCAGTGTATTTATTGATCAATATTGGCAACAATATTGATAGACAGTTCTGTTATCAAATTATCATCAGAAATACTTAAAATCAGTTACACTAACACCATTATTTGGGGCAAATGATTCTATACCATGATTAAAATTAGCTGAAAATGACAGAAACCCAAAATAACATTAGCTTACGCCTGATCGAGTTTATTTCTCTCATCTCAGTGGAGTCCTAAGCAATCTTGAGCTGATAGGGAGGTTCCACAATGATCAGGGACCTAAATTCTGTGGAATTTGTTCTTTGACCATTCTTAAAACACAGCTATCATATTATGATCCAAGACAGTTGCTTGAGTTCCAGTCTGCATATCTACTTTTCAGTCAGCAAAAGATTTGAAGATATTTACTCTTCCCTTTATAATGACACTTAAACTTTTAGTTCATTGACTAGAACTTAATTAAACTTTCACCTACTTGCAAAGAAGGTTGAGAAATGTAGTCTTCATTTCAGGCATCCATACACCCCACCAAAGTTTGCAGGTTCTATTAGTAAAAAGGAAGAAGAGAATGGATATCAACATATGTATGCTCTTTGCATGCACACACACACACACACATACACACACACACACACAGTCTCCCTAAGGGCGATAAATCTAGTCTTACCTAGTCACTGCATGTATATCACCATGTAGGGCCTCACATCTGGAAATGTCTTTTTGGTTTTTTTTTTTTTTTTTTTGGTACTGAGGATTGAACCCAGGAGTGCTTTACCACTGAGCTACATTCCTGGAACTTTATTTCTTTATTTTTTTTTATTTCTGAGACAGGGTCTCACTAAGTTGCTGAAGCTGACCTTTAATTTGCAATCCTCATGCCCTAGCCTCCCGAGTCATTGGGATTACAGGTTTGTGCCACCACACCTGGCTGGAAATATCTCTTAATGACCTAGGCACTTAAAAATAAAAGAACAAGTGCAGATGATATAGTCAGTGGTACAGAGCTTGCCTATCAAGTATAAGGACTTGCACTCAATCACTAGCACCAAAAAAAAAAAAAAACAGAAACAAAAACAGACAAAGCAAGTCATTCACTTTGAGATCCTTAAAACTCCATGGCTACATAAATTGAAGTGGAAGTCCAAAGTTAATACGGTAATTGTTAGTCACCTACCCCATTTAGTTTCAAAGGAGGCTGGGGAAAGTATATTTATCTGAGAAGCCATGCACCCAGATGAAAATAGTGAAAGAATTATAGAACAAATATTATGGCAGCACTGTAAGTAATCTCTATCATAAAGTCCAAATCATTCATCAAAATTTACATATGCCTATTCCAAAAGTTCTATACATCTGAAAATTAAAATGTGCATATCTGATAACTCTAAATATTTAATTTTCAGACAACCCACCCTGTGAGTTCACCAGAAAGCTGTATTACTTATATTATTTCACAGATGCCTTATTATAATTATATGTCTGCCTTATCAGTCACTAATGAACTCTGCTTTGAAATTATTGGAGATAAGAAATCACTGAGGGGTGCTTTATGGAATAGTTTATATATTAATTTGAAGGCCCAAAGCTGTTTTCTAAGGAACATCTTGGCTCATCTCCATGCCAGCATGGGTTATTAAACAGGTTAGAGTTAATATCAAAATTAACTCTCCACTAGCTTAGTGATTAAGAACACAAATCTACTTTTTTTTCTGGCACTGGGGATTGAACTCAGGGGTGCTTTACTACTGAGCTACATCTTACAGCCCTTTTTATTTAATTTTGAGAAGGGTCTCACTAAAGTGCCAAGGCTGGCCTCTAACTTGAGATCCTCCTGTTTCATCCTCCTGAGTCATGGGATTACAGGCAGGTGCCACCATGCCTGGCTCCATAAAAACCTACTTTAAATCAGCAAGATGGAAAAGTCCTGTACACAGTGCAGGAATCATGTACTTTCATATTCATATTCACTGCTCTCTTTTAAGGGAAATTACCAACTCAGGGTCCCTGGGTGTGTTAATTAGGATTCTTAATTTTAAGTAACAGAGGTTTAATTCAAACTAGCTCAAGCAATAAAAGCTTTTTTCTCTATTGACTCATATGATTAAGAAGCCCAAGCTGAGCATAAAGGAGTATACCTGTAATCCATTCTACTCAGGAGGCTGAAACAGAAGGATCACAAGTTCCAGACCAGCCTCAGCAATTTAGCAAGGCCCTAAGCAACTTAGCGAGACCCCATCTCTAAATAAAAATAAAAAGGGCTGGGGATGTGGCTCAGTGGTTGAGTGCTCCTAGGTTCATTTTCCAGTACCAAAAAACAATTCCAAAAATGACTAGTTTATGTGCTGAGTCATTTATCTACTTGGCTGTTCAGTGCCTCTTCCATGGTTTGTGTTCTCTGGTGGCATCAACCTGTGATACAAGCATCTTCAATTTTTGTGCCCACTTCCATAGGTCTATCTTATGCCTCTACCCCAGATTTTCCTGCCCTCAAATATTCCTTTTTCCTTTCTAGCACCCTGTCCAGATGGTCAGGCAATTCTTCACTGCCCAGGACTCCATAAATTTGCACAATGTGCCTCTTTTCCTCTACACAAAATGCAAGGCAGTTCTGCTTGGAGTTTGCCCTTTGGGAAGATTGTCCTTTACCACTATCTTTAAATGCTATCCCAAGCATGGTCATGGAGCAAGCATTGTCTATTTTCAGTTTGCTTCTATATATTGAGCTGGACCATATATAAAGCATACTCAGACATTTTTCTCCTGTACAGTTGTACAGGACCCATGTATGGCCATGGGTGTGAGCTGAGGAAGGGATGCTGGTATAATTATGATGGCTCTCATGAGGTCTGACTTACCATGTGCCTTAGTCAAAACTTTGGGCCTGCTTAGGCCTGATTCTGGATGTGTAGTTTTCATCTTATAATGGATTGCTGCTGGGCCCACCCAGCATTATGAATTTGTATGTCTGAGAGGACCCAGCCCATATAAACTGTTCTTGACACATGGTTACTTGGTGTCCCTGGTCAACTGTTGTTCTCTACCAATGTCTAGGAGCTTACTCCAAAAAGACAGACTTCTTGTAATTTTCCCACTGGAATTTGACATAAAACTTCATACTACACCTTTTTCTACCACTGATGCCCCCATCAGGTCTGCTGGATCAGTAGGGCTTATTGAAGCCTGGACTCATGCCATGGAGCCCTTTCCTGCCCTAGGGCCATTAAGTTGGCAGCCTATTTTGACACTCAGTACATATGCCCAGAATGGTATTCCTAAGTACAGAAGTTATTGCCTCCAAGACCTAAAGAGATGACCAGGTATCAAGGTTTCCCTTCTTTGTAGGAGGGATGTAAGATTCAACAACTAGTTTTTACTTTACAGAGGATGTCTTAGCATAAATAACCACTGGTCCCTTAAGAATTTACTGAAGTTGTTAGACATGGTAGCACATACTTGGGAAGCTGAGGCAGGAGGATCATAAGTTCAGGCCAGCCCAGGCAACTCAGCAAGAGCATGTGTCAAAATAAAAATAGGGCTAGAGAGGTAACTCAGTAGCAGAGCATTTACTTAGCAATCAATTCCCAGTACTGCAAAAAAAGAAAAGAAAAACTTTTAATTTTTTGAAGTATAATATTCCTTCTGATCACCTCTCTCATTGTTTCCAATTAGCATAATGTCATCAATGTAATGGATTAATGTGATATTCAGTGGAACTTCCCAGATCTCTTTAAATTATGTTGTAACAGAAGACAGGTAAATTAAGGTAGCCTTGTGGCAAAATGGTGACAGCATATTTTTGTCCTATGTAATTGAGAATTATTTATGATTCTCTTTCCTGACTAGAATAGAAAAGAACACATGTTGCCAAATTGATGGCTGCATGTCATGTCTTGAGGCAATGTTAGTCTCTTGTAACATAGATACCACATCTAGCATGGCGGCTGTGAATGGTCTTATCACTTACAGCAACCCATGGTAATTTCTGCAGGGGCCAGGTTTGCAAATTAAGGGATTCATGAGATCCTTTTAGATTCTTAAGGGTAGCATTCATCCATGCCATCCTTTTGGGGTACAATATTGTTTAAGGTTTACTCCGTTGACTGCTGGGATGAAGAGAGAGGTGTGCTTCATTTGCTTTGCTTTCCCCAGTATGATTGCTCTTGGCCCTACACAGGGAAAGCACCCTGTGTTGAGGTTGAATCAAGTGCCATGTGTATTAGTTGCAATTATACATTCAGGGAATAAGAAAATGATCAGCAGGTGGTTCCATAAAACCAGTAGAAACACTGTAAGCTAGACTTGGGTCCCCACATGCCTCTACTCTAACTGGGGGCTGCAATGATGTTCCTGGTCTCTAAAGCTCAATGTCAACTCAGATTCTTTTTCCAATACTACCTAAATTCCCTATCCCCAATGTAACAGTCACCTAACTTGACAGTTCCCTTTGGGAAAGAACTGGGAAAACTGTTGTGCTCTACACTTGCCATAGTGTTATAGGGTCCTTTCTCCTGGGGAATCAGAACTCTGGCTCCCTGGCCATCTCTTCAGTCAGTAGGTTCTGGTTCTAGAAATGGGATCAGATCTAAGAAATGGGCAATGAGTCAGGATTTTTTATTGGAGTGACACACTAAGTCTTCTATGTGACACTGGCTTCCTGCACTCTGATTGTATGCCCATCAGTTTTGCCACTAGGGAGCTGTAACTTCTAACCATCTTCACAACTCTTTGCTAGTTAAGGCCCCTTGGCAGCCACTCCAATCTTTCTGGTCACAATGATAATTGCATCCCCATGGCTTCTGGTGATTAAGCACTACCACCTGGCCTGCTTTCAAGTCCCATCATTCTAGTTGCTATCAATAAGCCAAACTTTGTGACAGCCTCTCTGCTTTAGCCCAGGCCAGCATATAAAGGCAGCCACCACTAAATGCTGTTGACCATCTCAACAGTGCTTTTCTGATGGCCTTGGTGAATGATGTGTCCTCTGGGCTTTTCCATGGGGCATAATCTTTGGGCCTCGTGTAATAAATGCATTGCTGTCTTTGCACTTCTCTCAGACTCTTTAGTCCTTGCTCCACCATTTGTTCTAGCAATTTAGGGATTTCAACTTAGCTCAGCCTGGGCTTGCACTTTCTCTGGACAGTTAGGAGCCACATAGCAGTGAGTTTGCCCCATCTCCTGAAGTCCTTGCCAGGATGTCCCAAGAGAGTCATTCAAAGTCAATAAGCTCTCCCTTATCCAGTCATAGTTTTCAGCCTCACTGATCAATCACCCTCCAAATCCCATCCTTTGTTCCTCTTCTAGCTCTTGTTAGTACATGCTTAACAGGTCTTGCAGCTCCTGTAGGGTGTAGTCCCTTTGACCCTTATCAGACCTAGAACTTCCTCAGTCAAATGATGCTAAGCATAAGCTCTTAGGGAGGAATGGGCAACCCCTAAGGTTCTCAGAGTGCAGAGGAATCTGGGGAAACAAAATCTTCAGGGACACCTAATTCTATCCCATGTTGCAGAGTTCAAGGTTGCCCTGAACAGGGCTCTCTGTCCATGGTGTACTGGGATTCCTCTGCAGAGCATTCAAACATCTTTGAAGGCCAATGAATATAAATATGAGTTTTGTCCTCAGCTTTTTCTGCTCTCCCACTGCAGGCTATAAGGGCCTCTTTGTAAACTCCCAAAGAGGCCTTCTGGCCTTCACACCTAGTTTTCAATTGTTCATTGACTGCCCTCAGTTTACATTATCTCTCTGTAGGGTATCATTGAAACTGAAAGCAACCAAACAATTCCTTTGTTCTTATGTGCATTGTGATTCCCCCCCACCCCCACCAAGGGCCTTTCAAATCATTGTACCAGTCAGAACATTCCTATCCAGCAGAGCTTTCTTCTAACCACCACCAGAGGAAGTTTTAGCCATGAGAGTATAACATTAGATCAGGGCCATTCTGCTATGTAGAATGGGTGTCCTCATTGCCAGTCTTGTGGTGAGTGATCTGTCACCATTGCTGATCTTTTCTCCTGTCTTTTTTCCAGACCACTGTGGTTCCACTGTGTCAGTTCAGGCCCCCAGGAAGCAAATGGTAAGATGGAGTGAAAAAAGCAGAAAGTTAATTGAGGGGTTCAACACTTGGGAAAAATAAAGAGGGAGCAAGAATCTACATGGAAAGCCTCTGAATGTTAATGCACATCTGACACCTATTTTTAAAAAAAAAGGGAGCTGGGAGTGGTGGCACATGCTTGTAATCCCAGCAGCTTGGGAGGCTGAGGCAGGAGGTGCAAGAGTTCAAAGCCAGCCTCAGCAACTTAGTGAGGCCCTACGCAACTCAGTGAGACCCTGTCTCTAAATAAAATACAAAATAGGGCTGGGGATGTGGCTCAGTGGCCAAGTGTCCCTGAGTTCAGTCCCGGTACAAAAAAAAAAAGAAAGAAAGAAAGAAAGAATAAAAAGAAAAAGAAAAAAGTGAAGGAGAAAGTAGAATAAGTAGAATCCAGCAGAGAGAGCCTCAGACTGCAATGCAGATCTGACAGTCTCAGCCAACTCAGTGGGGAGCTCTGAACAGAGATTGCCAGTTAATGAAGACCTATGTTGGGCAGAAATAGCCCCATCATTGTAGTTACATTATGCTTCCTCTGAAAGAGTAGAGCTTCACAATTATGTGCTGAGGCAGATCCTGAAGACACTGTAGTCCCCGACTGTCTGCTAACTGCACTCTTTGCAGCTGATAAACAAGTTCTTTTTCAAAGGAAGATGCAAGTGGCATACCTCTTTGTTTGCCACAGCAGACAAAAACAACAGATGTCCCCCTCATTCTCATCAATAAAATGAATACCTTCTATAGTGAACAGGTAAGTTGTAGAGATTTTTATTTTTGTAGTTCTTTTTTAGAGAAAACTGCCTCACCGGCAACCCATGCTGAGAGGAAACTGGATAAAAAGTGTAATCACTTTCATTTCTTAAGCACCTGCTATTTTTAGATACTAAACAAGGTGGCTGATGTAAATTATCTTTAACCTTTATACCATTCATTATCCAAAAGTAACTTTAATCTCCAAGGATATGCCACCCCACACTTTTGGCAATACTGAATAGTACAAAAACTGCCACTTTTCATGACTCATTCAGATTCACTGTCACCCCCCTTTTCCCCACTACTTTATTTTTGTTTTTTTTTTGGACTCCAAACTTGTGTGTGTCTTTAATCAACACACATTCCTGGCCTTTTTCTGAGGTGTTAAGGCCAAACCCAGGGCCCTGTGCATGTTAGGTAAGTGCTTTACTCTAGAGCTACATTCCTGCCCCACACCCCTTATTTCTGGGTTTCTTCACCTTTTGACTCCTCCTTAGATTTGCTGTGGCTGTTCACGTGTTTTTTGTTTGTTTGTTTGTTTGTTTGTTTGTTTTAGGCTTCCCATCCCCTAAGTATGGTGACCCAGGCCCTGCTCCATTTCCTGATCCCCACGCTAGTACCCTCAGGTCTTTATACCAAGTTATAAGTGTAAAATATACCCAACTCCTTCTTCTACCTGCCTATGGGTTATCTCTGTTTGGTCTCCATTAGTTGAGGAGGCAGAAAAAATAATCAGGCAAGGTAGGTATGATTACTCCAGTATTACAGATGAAGAAATTGAGTCCCAGTGAATTTAGATAATCACTCAAAAGCTAGTATATTGCATGGCAAGGTATCCTGGCTATCATTAAGAGACATTATTTAACACTTAGAAAGTAAAGGGGAAGATCAAGTTGCATATTTTTCAATACTACCCTGAGATGTTGACAGGATCACCCAAGCATTATTTATTTATCTAGGGGGATGTTTCTGTGTGCAACTGTGAATTAAGGGCTCAGACTCTGCATTGATATGTTAATTTTGCTGTCCATTAAAAAATATAATCCCCAAGTAACAATTCACTGCCCTTTGGACAATAACCAGTTTTGTCTCTAACTTTGTAAACTTATTTCAAAGTGCCTTTCCTGGTGGACTCTAAATATGGCAGTGCTCAAAATGCTCTTTGATCCAGCCTTACCATTCTATTGATTTTTCTCATTAGCGAATCAAATAACATCTTTGACATGTGTCCATTCTATATTTGTATGGGAGTTTTTAACTTTTGAAAATTATCCTTTGGCATTATAATATTTGACTTTAAAGTCCTTGGTGCCTCCCTCTTCTAGATTACCTTTGAAGATGGGAAAGAAAGGGAGTTGTGATCTCCCTACCCCAAGTTAATTTTCTCTGGAATTGGGAGAGAAATCTTATGCTATATCTCTCCTGATGTCATGGCTGTGCCTCTATCTTGGGCCATATTTTGGGAAAGAGCTTTCCTCTTGCAGAGATTTCTAGTGAAAGAAACAGCTCAAGAATATTGACCTTGAGATCTGCCTAGAAAACTGTTCCTTGAATTTTTGAAATCTTGGGATAAAGCCTAAGTGCTTAAAACAGAGGCTTTAATTCCTCTTTGAGGGTTCTTTTGCTTTGAGAAGTCTATGGGATGCATAAAAGTAAAGCTAAGATCCTCTTCCAGAACGAACTATGAGGGGCTAATCCATTCTGTATAATGTGAAAATTTGTCTTATTATGGGCAAGCAGATAATGCCTACAGTTTATGCTTCTTCCATTCATGGTAATTATTCTTGCCTGAAAAGATGCTGGAGTCCCTTCTTTTATTCCTAACACATAGAAATGTTAGGTAAGATATGAAAAAATATTTTTAAAACATAGTTGAGCTCGAAAGCAAATTCCTATGTGTCAAGTGGGAAGGACTGAAGCCTGACAGCTTTTGGAATATTGGGCCTGAATACACACCTCAGGTGCTAAGATATTGACACAAGAACAGCTCTGGAATCCAGGGTAAAAAATAAATCCAGTCAAGAAACTGGATCCGGTTCTCTAAACAAAGGTGGGCACTGGAAAGCGGCTTTCCTGTCCTTTTTTCAAGAGTAAAAGTAGAAAAAAAAATTTTTTTAAAGTAAAAGTAGAATGCACACAATTAGGCTGCTCACCCTGGGCAATTGGTTGGAAATACAGCTACTTACAAGAACTGAAACCCCTAGTTTGATCTCTGCTGGGAGGTGGAAACAAGTTTTTAGATCTTGGCATGTGAATACCCTCTGCTGAGAAACATTTAAAACTGATCCTGAATCTATGAAATTTGCAAGCCTAGAGCAGAGGAAAATGTTAAGCCATCCAATTATGACATTTCCTTGATCCAGGGTATACAGAAGACTCTCATGGAAGATAATGCTCACTGAAGATGAGCTCACAGCAAAAAATTAAAAAGCACATGAGGACACTGCCCTGAGTGTTAGCTGATGCTATTAATCAGAGAATTCATTGCAAGGGACCACAGTGAAATCTAACAGGTATATATGGGGAACCATACTCTCCCTTATTCTTCTTGAACCTTATTCTTTTTGGCCAGGCATAGTGGCACATGCCTATAATCAGTGACTAGGGAGGCTAAGGCAGGAGGATTGCAAGCTCAAGGCCAGCGTCAGCAACTTAGCAATACCCTGTCTCAAAATTAAAAATAAAAAAAAACTGGGGATGTGGTTCAGTGCCTGAGTGCCCTTGGATTCAATCCCCAATACCATAATAATACAATTTTTTTAAAAAAATGAAAAATAGAAAGGAACCTTTACCTCTTTAAAAGCTTTGGGAAGAGTTTTGCCTTAGGTTGGGCACCTCAAGAGGCAGATTCTGAGACAAGAATTCAAGTACAAGTAGTTCATTTAAGATATATAGAAATCACCTGTAGATGGGTGTGAGGTGATGCAGAAAAGGTAAGGGAGATAAGGCTTCATTTTTAAGCTAGCTATTACAATGAGCATCTGGAGATGAACCCCAAAAGGTTAACTGGAAGAAAAGTACAAAACATTCACCTAAGAATTTTCCCACCCAAGGGAATATAGGGTGTTAATAATGAGATATAATTTATACTGGGGGTTAATAATTGTATTAAGGGTTTTGGTTTAGAGTTGCTCTCAGAGAGTTGATTTCCCGGCCTGCTTCATCAAGTAGAGTAGTTTTGGGGTCAGAGGGAAGATCTTCAGATGCAGGGATGTAGGTAATAGCCAGTGGAAGTCACAGAGAGCACACAAATAATGAAGGGCCATGGATGGGGCACTGAGAGTGCTGCAAGCAACTTTTGACTATATCTCTGCCCTTTTAATTTCTTTGCCTAGGCAGGGGTGGCAAGAGTGTATGCAGAGAATAGAATTTCAGCTCAGGATCACATTAGTAAGCTTCTTTTTTCCTCCTGACTGTCCTCTCTGCTAGTCCTGGGAAGGCTTTACATAGCTTTAGGCGGCTCTGATTGATCTGGTCTTCTTCTAGATCTTTCTGTGTCCACCCTGAAGGCTTTAGGGCTTTTCCTTTTGATACCCAAACCACTCAGGCTCTTGCAACCCTAAATCCTTTCACTCATAAATATTAGCTCTGCAAAAAGCTTCAAAATCCTATTTTGTAGTACAAAAGTAATTTTTTAAATTTTTTTTTAGTTGTAGATAGATGCAATACCTTTATTTGATTGATTTATTTTTACATAGTCCTGAGGATCGAAACCAGTGCCTCAAATGTGCTAGACAAGCACGCTACCACTGAGCCACACCCCAGCCCCACAAAAGTTTTTTTTTTTTTTCATACCTGGTATTATTGAACCCAGGTGCACTTAACCACTGAGTCATATCACCAGTCCTTTTTATTTTTTATTTTGAGACAGGGTCTCTCTAAGTTGTTTAGGGTCTCAATAAAATTGCTGAGGCTGACCTCAAACTTGTGATCCTCTTGCCTTAGCCTCCCAAGTCACTGGTATTATAGGTATGTGTCACCATGTCTGACAAAAGTAAATGGTTCTGTTTCTTTTTTTTTTAATATATTTTTAGTTGTCAACGTACCTTTATTTTATTCATTATACATGATACTGAGAATCCAACTCAGTGCCTCATACATGCTAGGTGAGTACTCTATCAATGAGCCACAACTCTAGCCCAGTTCTGTTTCTTTTTGTTCATTTTATTGAGGGAATATGGGGGTAAAAAGAAATTACCAATAATGAAAAACACATTGAATTACATTGCAAAATATCATTCTGTCACATCATTTACACAGGAAATATGGCACCACTTTGTTCTCTAGAAGCCACCTTAAATTCTGTTTGGAATCTCCATTCCTGCTGGGCAGATGATCTCAAACATTATTGGAATAGCTCCCCTCTTATTGTTACATGAGAATCCAGGAATTTATAGAGAAAAAGAGAAATGGCCCTGTGTCAGAAGAAATTTGGTGTCGCCCAGCACGAGTGGGCTGGACTTTGTCCTGACTCCTAGAGGTAAACTCTAAATCCTTATAATTTCCAGCGTGATAGGGGTGTTTTTGTTATTCACGGTGGGCCATTTGGGCTGCACTTGATAGTTCATGCTAAGGAGATGACTCAGAGTGGGGAAAGGCACACTAGATAGGCTTTCATGGCAGGGAGGGGGGCAGCTGAACACACCAGAATAAACAAAATTGTGATAGAAGGTGGGGTGGAGATTGAATTGAACCACAATTTAATTAATCATGCCTGCATAATAAAGCCCCAATAAAACAATCTCAATGCCAATGCTTGGTTGAACTTCCTCATGGATGATTGGCACAGATACTGTTGGCAATGCTCTGTGCTTATTGTTACAAATCCACGTCAGAAGAGTAATGTGTCCTGAGGACAACAGGAACTTCATGTTTGGAAGGCTTTACAACCCTCCTACACTCTGCCTTATGCATTTTTGATTG
Source organism: Glaucomys volans (assembly GCA_020662805.1). Classification (NCBI taxonomy): domain Eukaryota; kingdom Metazoa; phylum Chordata; class Mammalia; order Rodentia; family Sciuridae; genus Glaucomys; species Glaucomys volans. The sequence continues at coordinate 403,953 of JAJEJO010050035.1, read as the reverse complement.
ATTATAACATATCCTCTTCTTATAACAAATGTAGCTGTATCATAGGTTCCCCTGAGTTCTGTGAATCTTTTTGGTGCATTATAGAACCCAAAGGTGGTTTGGAAAACCCTTACACTTGTTGGTGTCAGAGTCTTGGGAAGACTTGGCATTCTGAAGGTCAGTGCCCTTAGTCTCACAGTTTAGCTAACTGTGTATAACATCTAACCATTGCAGTTGATTGGTCTGTTGTCAAAGACTCAGTTTTCCTTGAGGTACCATAATCCCCTGCTTTGGTGCCCTGCATAGATCACAGAATTTATGAGGTGAAAACCCCCAAAGCTAGGGTCTAGCCTCTGTATGACCACTTTATCCTGACCCCTTTGATTGTTGCTATCTTCCTGAGATTCTGGTAAATATCCACACCCTTTTTCTCTTTTCCATTAAAAACATTTATAGTAGCACTGTTCATGATGGTTCAGAAATAGAAACAATCCAAATATCTGCCAAAAGTAGAATAGATAAATAAATTGTGGTATAGTCATACCATGAGATATTTTACAACAAGAATGCAAAAAACTGAAGGACATACAACATGGATGAATCTCATATACACAAATGAAAGAAACTAGAAATGAGACTACAAGCTGTATAGTTCCTAACAGGCAAAACTAATACAAAGTGTTTTAAGTAAGGATGATGGTTTGTCAAGGGGATAGTGACTAGAAGGATGTATGAGGGGACTTGAGAAATTCTGAAAACATTCCCATTGATTTATTTTGATATTGAGGATAGAGTCCAAGGGTGCTTTACCACTTAGCTACATCCCCAGCTCTTTTTATTTTTCTATTTTGAGACAAAGTCTTGCTAAGCTCCCAAACTGGCCTTAAACTTGTCATCCTCCTGCCTCAAACTTCCGTGTTACTGGGATCAAAGGAGTTCACCTTTATACTCGGCTGGAAAAAATCTTTCTTGATCTTAATACTTACATGTGTATATTGAGTTGGTGAAAATTAATAGAGCTTCACACTGTGTGCAGTTTTTACATGTAACATTCTAGTTAAAATTTTATATAAACATGTATCCCTCTCTACTCTTGCCCTTAGTGACACCTCTCTTCAGGGTTTAGGAAAATATTCAGGATAGGAGGTAGCTTGTAAGACATCTGCCTAGGTTGATCAACTTGTCCTGGCTTGCCAGGGATGTCCTGGTTTTATTACTGAAAGCCTCATGTGCCAGAAACTGTTCCCCCACCCATCAAGTCCTGGGCAAACTGGCATAATTGGTGCTATGGTTTGAATGTGTCCCTCAAATTCATGTGTTGGAAATTTAATCCCTAGTTTCATATATTGGTGGTATTTGAAGGTGAAGCCTTTGGGAGGTAATTAGGGTTAGACGAGGTTATGAGTGTAGGGGCCCCATGATGAGATTAGACTTTATAAGAAGAGGGAGAGGCCTGAGCTGACAAACTCCCTCTCTCTCACTATGCGACACACTCTGCCGTGTTATGACACAGCAGGAAGGCCAGCCCTAGATGCCTGCTCCTTTCTATTGCTCCATTCAACCTTCACAGCTGTGAGAAATAAGTTTTCTTTATAAATTACTCACTATGCATTATTCTGTTATAGCAGCAGAGAATGGACTAAGACAGTTGGTCACCCAATTTCTGCCTACAAATAAAAGAGAAACCTTCCTCTGGGAAGATGCACAAAAAGAATCGACTAACTTTCTGGAATGGGGAAGGAAAGAAAAGGAAGAAACCACATTATGATCTCAATACAATATCCTGCCACAATCAACAAAAGCTCTCTCTGGGAAATGAGATACTATGTCACTTTGAAAAGTCAAAATCCACATTAACCTAAAAGCCCAAGTCTCACACACGTGCACACACACATACACATCATCTGAACCTAGATCCAGGGGGAGATATTCAGTTGGAAAGTTTACTTTTAAAAAGGTCAAGTTATTCTCCCTGAAGTTCCTGTAGACAAGCGATTTCAGAGATAGAGGCCCCTTGAGATCTAAAGGAAATGCTATTATAATACAAATAAACCTTCATGCAGCCCAGCTGTGACATTTGATACCACAGAGAATATGACTGAAAATACACAGCACCACTCTGGCTTTTCTCAAATGAAAAGGGAATTGTCAGAGACAACTATAAGTTGCAAGGACAAAAACCAAAACATGTGAATTTCCATTTATAGTTCAAAGGATGATGATGCTGGCGGTGCGTAGCAATGGGCTGCAGAATAGCTACCAAACAGAAATATTGAGCTCAGTCTTTGCCAAACATTTCCAAAATGGAAAGCCAAAGAAGCAAGGGAGAAAGAGAACCCAGTTTAAATTAACTTTAGTCAATAAGTCTCTTAAACAAAGTGTTGTTCCTTTAAAGACTTCTATTACGAAGTGATTAAATGTGCTCCCACACAACTCTGATTAAAAACATTTTGTGGAGCCCATTTCTCCAGTTCCAGTTCTATAGCACTTAATGTTCACTCCAGAATTGCTTTGGGGAAAGCAATCTCATGTCAGGGAAATGAATTCAAAAGTGTTTCCCAACAAGGGCTGAGGGAAATTCACACCTTCAATCCACAACTTGGAAAATAACAGGCTTTAGATTGCTTTCAGAAGTTTGTAAAATAAATTCACGGAGCTCATTGTTGAGTGAGGTAATTTTTAGACAGTTCACATACACACTTAGTCTTTACAATTATCATTACTAATATTCTTCAGTAGAATATACTTGTTACCCAAGAAAACTATCTAAATAGCACATTAACTTTAATAAAAAATATCTCCTTTTCAGAAGTAGTACTTTAACCTTTTATCTTTGTAACTTTTAATCATACTATGTTTTTTAAACTCTGAGAATGTGCAACTTAATTTCAGTCACAGACTGAAAAAAATCTCTAAGCAGTTTCCTGGATCTTTTCTTTTGGGTACCTGGGATTGAACCCAGTGGTGCTCTATCACTAAGCTACATCTGCAGCCCTTTTTATTTTCTATTTTGAGACAGGGTCTCCCTAAGCTTCTGAGGCTGATCTTGAATTTGGGAACCTCCTGCCTCAGCCTCCTGAGTAGCTAGAATTGCAGGCATGTTCCACCATGCCTGGATATCCTGGATCTTTTCTGTCTTGTCTTCTCCCCTCAAGTCCTTTGCTCAGTATACACATCTCCCTTCACTGGACAATCTTTTTGGACTCATGGATGATGATATATGTTGGGACAGCTCACTGGGTCTTATATCTAATTGGAACAGACCCTTCATAGCTTCTTTTACACATGGCTGTATTGTTCTTTCCTTTAAATTGATCCTTTAGCAAAAGACATTGCTTAACAAAATTCCAGGGAGTACCATTCACATACATGATCCAGGGGGTGCTACTTAATTAGAGTTGTGTGATGTCTGGATCCTGTCTTACTCTTCTGTCCTTATTTCTGTTCATAGGACTAGTCACTTGTTCATATATTCCCTAAAACTGTGGTCTCAATGCTCTATTCCTACACACACCTGGACTGAGAATTGAAATCTCTACCACAGGGCTATATCCCAGGCCTTTTCATTTTGAGACAGTTCTTACTAAGTTGCCAAGGCTAACCTCGAACTTGTGACCCTGTTGCCTCAACCTCCTGAGTAGCTAGAATTACAGGCATGTGTCACCATGCCTGGCTTCAATGCTTTTTCTTATTGTTTGCCCCATCACTAAAAAGATTTTTGATCACATTCTTTAATATCTATACATATACCTTCATTTATAAAACATGTACCTGTGCATATACAAACATACATACTATACAATACACAAACTAAATATGAATAGAATATTTCAACTAAATATGAATAGAACTTGAAATAATTTTTGAAATCATCAAATGGAATGAAAAAATCAAGACCCAAGCATGCTACCTTGAAGAAACCCATTTTGTTGTTGTTTTGGTTTGTTTTGGTTTGGTTTTTGAGGTACTAGGGATCAAACCCAAGGTCTTGAACATGCTGGCAAGCACTCTACCACTGACCTACATCCCCAGTTCCAATGAAACCATTTTGAATTTAAAGAGGAAAATAGGTTAAGAATGAAAACATGGAGACTATATACCATACTAACACTAATCAGAGCAAAAAATATCATCAGGGATAAAGAGGGTCAGTTCATAATGATAAAGGAGTCAGTTCAGGAAGAACTATGACATAGCAATCACAAATTTGTATGGACTTGATAACTGAGCTTTAAATTAACTGAAGCAAAAATGATAGAACTGAAAGGTAAAGTGGATAATTCCACAATTATGGTTGGAGATTTAAATACCTCACAATAATCAATAGAACAAGTAAACAGAAAATCAGCAAGTATATAGGAAATTTTAACAACACTATCAACTAATGTGAGCTAATTAACATTACAAAGCATTATATCCACTAAGAATGGAATATACATTCCTTTCAGGTACACAAAGAATATTTACAAAGATAGACTATATTCTGGGCCATAAAACAAATCTCAATAAATTTAAAAGAATTCAAATTATGCAAAGTGTGTTCTATGACCATGCGTTAGTCAACTTTCTGTCACTTTGAACAAAACACTTGACAAAAACAACTTAGAGGAGGAAAGTTGATTTTGGCTCATGATTTAAGAAACTCACTCCATGGGTGGCCTCCTCCATTGCTTTGGACCTGATGTGAGGCAGCAGCACATCATTGTGGAAAGGTGTGGCAATGGAAAGCTGCTCAGCTCATGGCAGCCAAGAAGTAGATGGGGGGAGGAGCCAGTGACAAGATATATAATCCCCAAGGTCACACCAGCAGTGACCTACTTCCTCTAGCTACACCACACCTGCCTACAGTTACCACCCAGTAATCAATTCAAATTATTAAGCCATCAAATGGATTGGTCCATTGATTAGGTTATGGCTCTTATAATCTGATCATTTCATCTGTGAACATTCTTGCATCATCTATCATATGAGCTTATTGGTGGATATCTCATATCCAAACCATAACAGACCACAGTGGAATTAAATTAGGAAACACTAACAGGATGATCTCATAAAAGTCACCAAATAACATAACTCTAAATAATGCATTGATCAAAGAAATCAGAGGAGAAATTTAGAAGTATTTTGAACTATATATGAACGAAAAATATGACAAATTAAAATTTGTGGAGCCGGGCACGGTGGTGCACTGTTGTGAAGTGGAACAGGAGCAGCCTGTGGGGGTAAGAAGGATGAGTGCAACGGCACTAACACCACACCGGGAGCTCAAGCTCTGAAGACACAGGCTCAGTTTAATGCAGAACAAACAAACATATATAGCAGACATTCACTAATTACAAATTGCCAATAGCTGTTAACACCCCCATGCCAAGCTCCTGATCATGCTTTGCTAGGCTCGAGATTAGTACAATTAAGGGAAGAAGAAATGCCTGAGCTCTATGTCCTCAGGTAATCCTACAGTGCATGCCTGTAATCCCAGCTGCTCGAGAGGCTGAGGCAGGAGGATCTCGAGTTCAAAACCAGCCTCAGCAACTTAGTGAGGCCCTAAGCAACTCAGTGAGACCCTGTCTCTAAATAAAATACAAAATAGGGCTGGGGATGGGGCTCAGTGGTGGAGTGACCCTGGGTTCAATCCCCAGTACAAAAAAAAAATTGTAGAATGCACCTAAAACAGTTTCTAGAAGAAAACTTACAGTGTTTGTGGGACAGGCCCAAGATGTCTAGGGTTAGGCTTCCTCGCTGAGACTTCTGGCCAGCTGTTTTCATATGTTGTAAAGGTCATAAACACCCTGATTCAGCATATGTACTCAAGGTCATAAATATCTGCTTGTGAGCATGCGCTCACTTATGTAACCTGTTGGTACTGTGCCTTCTTTTATGACCTGCATATAAAAAGGCCTATGGAAAGGCCTAGGGGCTGCTGCTGCATATGAAAAAAGCATATCTACCATCTCAGCTGAGCCTTGCATCTTCTTTCAACTGCCAGAACCCTGGCCCTTCCTTCCAGGGCCTGAGCCTTCAGGGCCTGAGTCAGTCCGTACTGTATTGGAAAACAAAAGGTTTCACATCAAGGACCTCAGCTTCCATAATGGACTAGAAAGGTAAATAATTCTGTGTACAAGTTATTGAGATTCTTATTACTCTGGATTCCCATTTTGGAGTTCCTTGATCAGATTTTAACTCTTGGCCTCTTTTTGTGATTGGTAATGACAAATGGACCACTTATTTCCTCACTCCCCCCTTCATCTAGAAAGAAGACCCCATCTCCACTTGCAGCCCTTAGAAGCCCAAGCTGAAACCAGTTTCATGGGAGAAGCCACTTAAGCCTGTTTCCAGTCTAGGTAAAAACAGTGCTTACTGCCCACTAGTGATCCAGTTTACTTCCTCTGGGCTGAGACAACCACCTAAGTTTTGGTGGGGGGGCGGCAAAACACTTTAAAATATCTTAATCAGCTTGGGCTGCCATAATAAAATACAATATAGTAGGTGGCTTAAACCACAGAAATTAATTTTTTCACAGTTCTGGAGACTGGGAAGTCCAAGATGAAGATTCCAGCTAGTTTGATTCCTGATGAGAGCTCTCTTTTTGGATTGCAGATGGCCAGATTCTTGTTCTGTCCTCACATGGTCTTTCCTTGGTGCATGCATGGGGAGATACATCACTTTCTTTTCCTCCTCCTCCTCCTTCTATTCTTCCTCCTCCTCCTTTTCCAGTTATGGACTGAATGTTTGTGTACCACCAAAATTCATGCATTGAATCCCTAATCTCCAATGTGCTGGTATTTGGAGATGGGACCTTTGGGAGGTAATTAAGATTAGTTAGGATAATTAGAGTGAGGTCTTCATGATGGGATCAGTGGAAGGACTCAAAACATGACTTTTTTTTCAATATTGAGATTGAGCTAGGGACTGTGTTGCATGCCTTTAATGGCAGAGACTTCAGAGGCTTGAGGCAGGAGAATTGCAAGTTCAAGGCTAGGCTCAGCAATTTAGTGAGGCCTTAAGCAACTTAGTGAAACCTTGTATGGAAATAAAAAATAAAAAGGACTGGGGATGTGGCTCAATGGTAAAGTGTCCCTGGGTTCAATTCCTACTAACAAAATGAACAAACCAAAAACTGAGGATTGAACTCAGGGGCACTCTACCACTGAGCTACATCCCCAGCACGTTCTATTTTGAGACAGGGTCTTACTAAGTTGCCCAGGCTGATTTTGAACTTGTGATCTCCTGTCTCAGCCTCCTGAATGGCCAGGATTATAGGTGTGCACCACTATGTCTGGCAAAATATGACTTCTTTATCCATCGTGATCTTTACTGTCAAAGACCTTCAGGTCTTGACTCTATCAATCAACAGCTGTGTGGGTTTGAACAAGTTCCTCACCTTTCTGAAGCTCAATTTCCACATTTATAAAATGAGAATAGTGGCAGGCCAGCCACCCTTCTTATCTGCAACTGATTTACAGAGAAAAACTGATTTGCAGTGTCCAACTGATTTGCAGAGGAAAAAAAAGAATTTTTGTAATTCATAAATACTTGAAGAAGCAGGTTTGGATCATTGACTAGATTTAAAAAGCACCTGGAAATCAGGCAGCTAGTCCTGAGACCAGGACCACATAGAGTCACTGCTGGACTACTGAAGCACAACGCCTGGCTTACACTGCTGGTAAACCTTGCCTCGAGTCTATCTATGTCACCCTGACCCTGCAGGATACAGACATGGACACCATGGTCATGGCATGCTGCCACTATCAGTTCCGACTTTGCATCTTTTTTGGCATCTGACTTGTGAGTCTCATTTCCTAATAGGAATGTGTCTTTGACTCAGTGGAGATTATGCTCCTGTGCCCAGGCTCCCTGGAGAGGGGAGATTACCATTTGTTCACCATCAAGAAAACAAGTAATGGGAAATGCTTCTCCCACCCACCATACCAACCCTCAGCCCTCAGAGGAGAGCTGAGTGATAGGCAGCCAGAATACTTTTCACTATGAAACAAATGGATACACAAATTATGCATCTTGATGGGCATTCAAATGCCAAAATTAAGGGGACTTTTTAAAGCATGAAGTGGCACAAAACCAACAAAAACATCTCTGAAGTCTCAAAGAAAGTGGTATTTGTTTATTTTTATGATCATTAAAAACAGAAATGGAAAAAAAAATAAATAAAATAAAATGAGAATAGTAGTAGAAACTGCTTCTCAAATGTATTGGGAGGCAGGAGACTATCTTACTCTCATACAGAAGAACACTTGAAAATGTTTATTTCAGTACTAATGTTGCCAAGCATAGGGATTAGTGGCTCCTCAGCCATCATCTCCTATCAGAGACACAACTGAGACACTCTATCACATAATTGCATTCTCACAATTTGTGACTCTCCTATCTCCTGGCATGAGTATTCAGAGATGTTAAACTGAAGCTAAATGCCTTTTTCACCTGGTCTGAAGGCTATCAAGAACCAAATGCTCTAAATTATATAATTTGATCACATCTTATCAATGTTAAACCTGGGGGGGATAAACAACTGCCTTCTAACTACCTTGGTTAAGTATTGTCCAGTGTATTTTATGATTATTAAAAATAAAATTCAAATTAATTCACAAATGCAATAAATACCTATTGAGTGCCCACTAAGTACTATTCTAGGTACCAGGCATAGAGCAGTGAATGAAATAGACAAAAGTCCTGTGTACTTCATACTGGTATAAATAACTGTAATAGCCTAAAGTTCTCAAAGTCTGTTGGCTTTCTTCCAAAACTTCTGCTTAGAATGGTCATGGTTTCCATTCTCAAATAAAATTGATATTTAATTTGTATTTTGACAGTACAGACTAATGAAGGTATCTTTAGGGCTAGAGATAAATCAATCTGGAGCACATTTATCAGACAAAGTGAACATCAAGAAAATGACATACTAAAGCATGTGAACATGCTGGGAAGGGTAAGAAAAATCGCTTTGTGACAATCATTAATATTTTATTCTCTTCAAAGATTTATTTCATAATGCAAGAAGAGAGGAAATACTGTGAAACATTGGAATATGTTACAAGCTCCAAATTTACACTAAAGCTATCTAAAGGAAATTTAAAGAGTTTTAGAAGTAACTTAAGTAATCTGACAACCATATCAACAAAATATGAAGATACATGGATTTTCTCATCTTTGTAGGTTTTTAAATCAGCATGCAGCTATTTGGCATGACTTTTAAAATCAAGTTCTTTTCATTTAGTTTTGACAGGACCCAGAAAGTCAATTTCATAGCTAGTTATGAGATAATCTTTAGGTATCTGTACCAATCATATCGAAACTAGCAAAAGTTTAGCTACAATTTTTTTTTATGTGGGGGAGGCTGTCTGGATTTCCTTTTCACAGTGAGTCCTTTCATAATGTATAATGTGGTAATCTGAGGGTGCCAGTTTTTCTATTTCACTGGCCCCATGCCTTCTACAAGTTGCTGACTCATTTTATGGAGTAGAATTGGGAACCAGTTCAAGTCAATAGGCATTTGTGACAGAGGGTGCTAGTTCTTCCTCAGTCTCCATTTTCTCTTTCTTCCAAGGAAGTAGAAATTTTAGCTAGGTACAACATCAACAGAAGTCAGGAATATCTTGGAAGAAAGCTCACAGGTATCAGGAGCAATAATATTAGGATAAATGTTAAGAAAGATTTGAAATTTTGGGTAAATGTATGCCACATCTTGCTATTTTCAGCAACATCCTACATAGGGATGGACCCTGATCAGAACTACCCAGACAGCTAACAAATACAAAATGGAACAAAAATTGTCAAAAGAGAATTCTTTGCCTGTGGCCTGCAATTTCAGAGCCCCACATAATTTCAAGAGCCAACTGCTTTCTACAGCGCCACAGTGAAACAATTTAAAGAGTTGTCAAAAAACAAAGACTTAGCAAGAGATAACCTGGTGGCTCCTCAAGCCACTTTCCTTATTGACCAGTAAATGAGAGCCTGAGTAAAGGTAAAGATAATATTAACTATTTCAACTTCCCACCCCAACCTATTGAGAAGACCTCAAGGAGGAAGCTATTAGGTTAAATGTGAGGAAAATGAGTCAGCACAAAGAGCAGTGATACAGCAAGACAATTTGCCTGCAAGAGATCAGAAGCTGTGGTTACTTCTATTTGTAAGTGGCAGGTAGAAAATAGACCGGAAGCCTATTCTTATAGTTTAGATATTAGGTGTCCCCCAAAAGCTCATGTGTGAGACAATGCAAGAAAATTTAGAGGTGAAATGATTGGGTTAGGAGAGCCATAATCTAATCAGTGTATTAACCCCCCAATAGGGATTAACTGGGTGGTAATTGTAGGCAGATAGAGTGTGGCTGGAGGAGGTGGGCCACTGGAGGCATGCTTTTGGGGTATACATTTTGTCCTTGGAGAGTGGAACTATCTCTCTGTGCTTCCTGGTGCAATGTCCTGAGATGCTTTCCTCTGCCACACCCTTCCGGCATGATGTTCTGCCACACCTCAGGCCCAGAGCCATGGAGCTGGCAGTCTATGTACCTTTGACCTCTGAAACCATGATTTCCAAATATACTTTTCCTCACCTAAAATTGTTCTTGTCAGGTCTTTTGGTCACAGCAGCAAAAAAGCTGACTAAAACACCTATTATGTGTTAGAGGGAATCTGAAAGACAAAGAAACTCAAAGCTTGGCTTACAAATGCCTATGATGGCTGGGTGCCATGGAGCACACCTACAATCCCAGCAACCAAAGAGGCTGAGGCAGGGGAATCACAAGTTTGAGGCCAGCGTCAGTCATTTAACAAGACCCTGTCTCAAAAGAAGGACTGGGGATGTAGCTCCCTGGGTTCAATCCCCAGTACCAAAAACAAAACAAAACAAACAAAAAACCCAAATGCCTATGATTATTAGAGCCCCCAAGTAGAGCCCCAAACTTTAGCAGAAAACAGTCTGTGAAAGCTGAGTAATTCCCAAGAAAGGCTCACTACAGATGTGGTCATAATAATAGATGGAAATGAACCTTCTAGCAGGCAAAGACAAGGGCCATATAGAACAATAGACAAGGAATTTCTTAAGAAAACAACTAGCCAGGTGTGGTAGTGCAAACCTGTAATCCCCACTGCTCAGGAGGCTGAGGCAGGAGGATTGAGAGTTCAAAGGCAGCCTCAGCAGACCCTGTCTCAAAAATTAAAAGATGTTGCTCAGTGGTTAAGCACTGCTGGGTTCACTCCCCAGTACCAAAAAAAAAAAAAAAAGGCAGAACTAAGGGCTCAGATTCCATGAGCTAAGTAAGCAAATTAATCCAATGCTAGGACAAAGAACTTTTGCAATTCCAAGCCTGTAGTTCTTAATAATTACTATAAACTGATCACTGTAAAGTGGTTCCATTTCTCCATTTGCATTATCAGTGTTTCTGCTTTTGTTACATTACTCCTACTCCACCATTATGTTGTCAATGGGGCACATAACTTCTCTTACGTTTTTATAATTTGTAGGGCCACAAGGAGACATACCTGTACCTGATGTAGGGGATGTAATCACACAGAGATCCTGGACTTTGAGATATATGTACTTCAGAGTTCTCTCCCTTGATGACTAGTAAGTATGTTCTATGTGTGGGAAGGAGGGCATGTATAGCTGCTTGTGTGGTCAGAATAGCAGAATGGCAAAGACCAAGTTCTTCCCCCAGTACCTCTTTACCACTTCTGTAATAATAGAATTTTGAGCTGCATATATGGTTACCTAAATTAAACTCCATTTCCTATTTTCCCTTATAATTAGATGTGGTCATTGGACTAAATTCTGGTCAATGGTATGTGAGAGAGTGTGGTACATACAACTTCCTTCCTGTGACTCTAACTTCTGGCACAAAGGCTAGCATCACTGAGGATGCTCCTTGCATATTTTTTGAATGAATAAATAAGTAAAAAAGGAAAGTAATTATGTTGCAATGATGGAATTACAGGTAATTTAGTATAATATTTTAAATAATTATCAGCATACTTTTTTTTGGTACGAGGGATTGAATTCAGAGGCACTTGACCACTGAGCCCTATTTAGTATTTTATTTAGAGACAGGATTTCACTGAGTTGCTCAGTGCCTCGCTTTTGCTGAGACTGGCTTTGAACTCTCCATCCTCTTGCCTCATCCTCCCAAGCCTCTGGGATTACAGGTGTGTGCCACTGTGCCTGGCATCAGCATATTTTGACTATAAATTAATATGCATCATTTTAAATTTTCTAACCCCATAGGCTAAGTTAAGCTTTGTCAACTATTATTCCTCAACCCAACTTTGGACATTACACATATGAACCATATTATGGATTTGAAACTAATTTTTCAAATTTTTATTTATTTATTGAGAAATACATTGGTTAGAACAGGAAAAGGAGCTTCTTTGTAAACTATATTGGTGGATTTTTTTTCTTCTAACATTCCAATGAGTATTTTAAATGGAGGTGAAGATGTGTCATAGTATCAAAACATTTATGAGCTCTCCAGCATCTCAATCCATAGGCCTGATTAATTTGGCACATGCCTATAATTCCAGTGGCTCAGAAGGCTGAGGCGGAGGATCACAAGCTCAAGGCCAGCTTTAGCAACTTAGTGTGACCCTGTCTCAAAATACAAAAATAAAAATGGCTAGGGATATGGCTCAGTGGTTAGGTGCCCCTGGGTTCAATCCCTGGTACAAAAAAAAAAAAAGAAAAAAAAGAAAAGAAAACCATGTAATTAGTGTTTTGTGAAATGTAATGAAAATTAAATTTAAATTGTGCTGGGTAAAAATGAAACACAACATCCCAAGAATCACATAGTTGTGTGCCATAAGACTTCACAGTTCATGAGAAGATCAAGTATGTTACCTGTGAGACTCACAGAAGTCATCTAAGGGAAGAGGGTCAAGATATAGACTCATTTCATAGGAAATCTGGCTCAGAAGCTTTTGGCCAAGTTTTTGGAGCTAGACATGGAATTGGGAGTAGGCTTAGGTTTCTAATTTCTAATCCATTGTGATACTAGTGTTCAACCCATCCCAATTCAAAAGAACTATGCATGTAGTTTATCAGCTTCTCCAAGACTGTCCCTTGTCTGAGGAATACAGAAGTTTTTCAACTCATGTTGGGGTTACATCCCAATAAATTCATTCTAAGTTGAAAATATCACAAGTCAAAAAGTCAAAAATGTGTTCACTACACCTAACCTACAGACCATCATAGCTTACAACACAATACTCTGCAGAATATCAATTGCTTCCCCTTGTGATCCTTGTGATTTGTAGCTGACTGGGAGCTGCGCTCACTGCCACTATCTAGCATTGCTAGAGAGTATCATACTACACATGGCTAACCTGGGGAGCAAAGTCTAACTTCAAAAATTAAAGTATGGTTTTACTGAACACATATTGCTTTTGTACCATGAAATCGAAATTTTTCATGAAATAGAAAAACTGCAAATCAGATCATCAGAAGTCAAGGACCATCTATATAAAAAAGACCACTGTCATGCGCATGGTTTGCCAATTATTCCCTCTCATATCCTTGAGTGCAGAATAATGAGGCAGAGCCAGGTGCAGTGGTACACACCAGTAATCCCAGTGACTTGGGACGTTGAAGCAGGAGGGTTTCAGGTTCCAGGTCAGCCTCAGCAAGTTAGACCCTGTCTTAAAATAAAAAAACAAAAGGGCTGAGGATATAGCTTAGTGGTAGAGTGCCCCTGAGTTCAATCCCCAGTTCGAGAAAAAAAAGAGAGATTATAGAATGAGAAGTATAGAAACAGTTCTTGTGATTTCATCACTTTCTGATTGGGAGCAAAAGATTTGAGAGAAAATAATTTATTTTTTTAAGTAACAAACGGGGACATTAAAAAATCCTGCTTTGAAATTTCTCGTTGGTTAAATTGAAATAATAATAAACCTTAATTTCAAATGTTTGTTATTTAATTTCAGCTGGATCTATATTTACTCATTTTTATTATGAGTTTATATATGACTTCCTTGGGATAACCACCACAGAAAACTCTCTCCTTCCCATTAATTTTCCCAGTCCCCTCTCTCCTAAACACTTCCTTAGGATTCAGTTTCTAGAACACCAAAGCCAAGAGCTACAGCTTCATTTGCTATATTCCATTATACTTATTTGTTTATGTGACATTTTTCTCCAATAGACTGGAAATACCTTGAAGTCAGGGACTTTGTTCTATTCATCTCTGCATCCTTAGAACCTGGCTTCATAAATGTATGTTGAACAATGAATGAATCCCTAAGGCTATGAGTAAATGACACTTGCTGTTTCTGATGTTCCTGGCAGAGAGCACGTTGCACTGGGGACAGGAAGGGCCAACTTCCCTTCTTGACTGGAACAGTTACCTATTACCTTGGGCAATTCTGTTAAATTCAATTTTCATCTGTCAAATGTCTTTTTGTACCATTATTACATGTTTACCATGAAATAGAAACTGTGCTTCAGAAAGACCTCAAGACCATTTGGAAAAGAGAGCAGTGAAAAGAAGCCATTTTAAAATGTGTTAGGGAGGCTAGCTATATTCTTCCCCAAAACAACACTCTCAGCTATAATGTTTTGCAGCCAGTATTGACACTTGAACCACCTAAGCGATTTAGGAGGTTTTTGAGGAAAGAATTTTAAATCCTGCATCTGTCCAAACTCACTGTGTTACCTTAGGTTCTCCAAGGTTGTCTACTTTTGTAGAATTACAACTTATTTAACAGAGGCTTATTGGGCACCGTGAGTACTTATATGTCGAAAACTAAGCATTAGGCACAAATTGAATGCATTTTATTAATATAGAATATAAATATTTTTGGTCACTTTGCCTTCCTTGTACTCAAATAAAGTCATTAATACTCAAACTCATTCATTTTTTGTACTTTAAAAAAGTTTTTTAAAAAATTTTTATCCTTTTTTACATTTGTTATTGGTGCATTATTATTATACATACTCATCGATTCATAGTATATCAGTTTAGATTCTTTGGTTTGCAAGTGACAGAAAATTTATTTCAGGCTATGCAAAAGGAAAATGTATCAGTTTATATAAATGTATGGCGTAAGGATGAGGCTCAGTTCAAATGATGTTCCCCAAACCTAGTTCCTCTATCTCTCACTGTCTTTCAGTTCAGTTCTTTTGGGTTGGTATCATTCTTTTTAGAATTTTTTTTTAGTCCTAGATGGACACAGTACCTTTATTTATTTATTTTTATGTGGTGCTAAGGATGGAACCCAGTGCCTCACATGTGCTAGGCAAGCTCTCTACCACTGAGCCACAACCCCAGCCCTGGGTTGGTACCATTCTTTAGAGAGTTCCCAGTGTAGTTCTGACTGGCTGTTGCAACTCCAGCTTTTATATCCTCTCAGAAAAAAAGTGAAAGCAACTCCCTTGATATCTCACCCAAAGTCTCATTGCATCTGATTGGCTCTCCCTAAGTCACATGTTCACTCTTGAGCCAGTTGCTGTGGCCTGAGGAACTTGATGTTCTGATTGGCCAGGACTGAGTTACATGATCACCATTGGAACTGGTATTGGAGTCTACTTTGCCAGACCCACATACACTTAAAGAGAAGTGTAGTCTCCTCCAACCCTCACCAAAATGAATCTGGATTAATTGTTAGAAGGGTTAGTAAATACTTGATAGTAAATCCACAGTCCACTATATTTGTTCATTTTTGTGCTACTATAATAAAATACCCAAGACTGGGTATTCTGTTAATAAATAAATTACCAGAGACTAGATAATTTATAAAGAAATTTATTAGCGTTCTAGAGCATAGAAAGTTCAAAATTGAGGGGCCAGTCATATAGTAAGGGTTTCTTGCTTCCTCATTCAGTGGCAGAAATGAAAGGGAAAGAGGGGAAAAAAGAGAAGATAAAGAAAAGGAGGGAAGGAAAGCCAACTAGCCTTTTTTTGTTGTTGTTTTTGTGGTGCTGGGGATTGAACCCAGGGCTTTGTGCTTGCAAGGCAAGCACTCTACCAACTGAGCTATATCCCCAACCCACCAGCTAGCCTTTTTATAATGAACATACTCCTTCAATAAAGACATTAATCCATTCATGAGAGGGGAACTCTCATGGCCTAATCATTTCTTAAAGTGTTTAGTTATGCATAATAGTGAGGTTCATTTTGACATAATCATACATGAGTGATATATAATTTGCTCCATTTCAGTTCCCAGTCCTTCCTCTTTCTTTTCCCTCCTCTTCCCCCTATTCCCCTTCCTCTACTCTTCTGGTCTTCCTTTTATTTATTTATTTATTTCTCTTTTAAAAATTGATGCTTTATAGATATACACAAAGGTGGAATTCATGTGGTATATTTATATATGTACACAGCATAATTTTGTCAATTTTATTCTGCAGTGGTAAATAGATGGAACTAGAGAATATTATACTAAATGAAATATGCCTGACTCAGAAAGTCAAGGGTCAAATGTTTTCTCTCATAGGCAAAAACAATTCTTAATTAGGGGCATAGATATAAAGTGTCAGAAACCAATAGTTATGGATAAGCACATTCTCTGAAGCAGGGATCTTGGTCGAGTGCCACAGTATAAACTGCACATTCTCTCCACCATTGATAGTGAGGTCATTCCATATGAGCTCTTTCTAATTCACCTATCCATTTGTTTGCTTCTTCTTGTCTAGTCAAAACAGTGTTTTCCTGTCCTGTCTTCCCCTACCATCACTACCCACCCACTGGATCTGTAGCAAGTCTACCTTGCAGGCCCATTAGAGGAAAATGTTTTCTTAAGAAATATATTTGTAATTCCCCCAACTTGGGAGTTGAGAGAGGTGGGCAACTGTCAGTCTGTATATAGGAGTCTTCTAGAGCACTGTTGAGCTTATCCAGCATTAAGGGAAAACTAATTGAGAGTCGTGATGAATTTCAGAGATATTGAACATGTTTTCCACTTAAAATGTTTTTTAGAAAAAGCAATTAGAAATCACTTTATATTTGTGAAGAGAATTGCCCCCCAAAATGTTTTTGTTCCTATTAATTAAACTTTGACTTCAAACAAGAAAAAGACATTGAACAAATTTAATTAAGCTCTCACTTCTCAGAGATAGGTTAGCACTCTTGAAATGACAGCCTTAGTAGGGATGAGTCAGTAGGGAACTGACCTTTATCCACTAGATGGGGACATAGGTGGTTAGGAGTGCAGGTCTTAGAAAGGAAAGGGAGGGATGTGAAATGGCTGATCATGTTCCTTAGCTGGAACTGCTTAGTGTCTTCTATCAATCTAGTTCAGGTGATGACCTACAACCCAACTCTAATCTTCTGACTTGTTTCAAAAGAGTCCTGATGAGTATAGGTGATTCATATTCCAAGAGGAACATTAATCCATTATCTGTCACCAGGTACACAACTCCCAAAGTCAGAGAATGATGAGATGAAACAATGAATGTGTCCTTCTGTGGGTCCAGTGGTAAAAGGTTGGGTACAGGAGAAATTGATGCCTCTTTTTTAATCATTTGCATCTAATTAATGATCTTATATCCTTTTAGTGTCTTGGTATAAGAAGGCTCAACTAATTTGTTCCTTTAGTTATGACAGGGAAAATTAGGATAGATTGCTCTTAATTCTTCTAGCCAGCTCAGGTGGCTTTCTGACTTCTTTTTTTGTTTTTTGGTACTGGGGATTGAACCCAGGGGCACTCAGCCACTGAGTCACATCCCCAGCCCTATTTTGTATTTTATTTAGAGACAGGGTCTCACTGAGTTGCTTAGGGCCTCGCTAAGTTGCTGAGGCTGGCTTCGAACTAGCGATCCTCCTGCCTCAGCCTCCCAAGTGCTGGGATTACAGGCGTGCGCTACCGCGCCCGGCTTCTTTCTGACTTCTGATAGGGTACCAGCCATTATAGGGGTGTAACTCTTTGGATCTGGAATGTCTCCCAAAGTCTCATGTATTGAAAGCTTGGTCTCCAATGCAACAATGTTCATAGGTGGGGTTTTGGGAAAGTGATTGGATCATGAAGGCTGTGACCTCATCAGTGGATTAATCCATTGATCACTGAGTGAACTACTGGTAGGCAGTGGAGCTTAATTGGAAGAGTAGGTCACTGGGAGCATTCCTGGAACGACATTTCTTGTCCCTGGTCCCTTCTCTCCTCTGCTTCCTGGCTGCCATTAGCTAAGCAGTTTTCCTTTGCCACACCCTTCTACCATGATGTTTGTGTCTTGGAGCCAGTCAACCATGGACTGAAACCTTGAAACAATGAGCCAAAATAAAACATTCCTCCTTTAAGTTGTTTACATCAGGTATTTGGGTCATTGTGATGAAAATCAGACTAACACAAGGGTAAGTACTAAATGAAAGTTAGGTAGACAGAGTAGTTCATAGAATTTATGGAAAAAATTTAGATTATAAGGAACTTATTTTCTACTGAGAATCACCAAATCACAAGGTAAACATCAATCAAGGCATTTACAAAGTAGAAAATTAATGTAATCTAAATAAAGTATTTTAGCACAAAGAGCAAATCTGTCTGAATGTGCTTCTTAGAACTCACCAGGGTTGTAGGCAAAAAGTTAACTGAAACTGGGGATTTGTCCTTTTTCCCAGAGGGATGGGCTGTACCCAAGCTCACCCTTCCCATGGGACTTATTCATCCTACAGGAGAACTGAAATATCCCATTATTTCCAAAGTCCCAGACAAGGCCTATAAACAGATGGCACACAAAATTCAGATTGCCTAGCTTCAAGCAGTCTGAGTAGTTCATCACTGATAAGGCTTAGGCTCACCAAAAGAAGGGAGAGTAAGGGACCAAAAGATCCTCTCAATGAAACCTAGAGTCGCCTTTCAGGCCCAGCAGGGGTTCCTTCTCACCAGCACTGATTAGCTAATATCAGCAGCAGAGGCAAACACTGAGCCCACAGTGTGGCACCATTTCTCAAGGAGACCAGCTAGCCACTGTAGATTGATTACTTTGGGTCCCTTCCACAGGCATGTATGACTTTGAGGCAGTAATTCATTCTTTCCACAACTGCTTCAAACACTCAATAAGTTTCCCTTCCATATCTACAGTTCCCCCACCAGCATCACCATTCAAAAGTTTATAAAATGGTCATCTATTGACATGGTATCCCAAACAATATTGCCTAAAGCCAGGGAACCCATTCTACTATATTGGAGTTGCACATGACTATGAGAACTGCTACTGTCATCATATCTCTCATCACTCAGAAGCAGGCAGCCAAAGCCAAAGGTAACTTTTTAGCGTTTAGACCATAACTTGTGGAGTCGAGGGTGACACTAGGTACTGTTGGTCCCATGAATAGCCTCCATTCTGGTCACCATGAATGATCCCAGGTAAGACCAGTATATAATGCCAAGCTGAACCCAGTGTATAATGACCAAACAAAGTGGTTATTATTTTAGATTATCATGTTTTTAAATGGTTCATTACATGATTATTGATACAACAGGTGAGACCAAAAACATCTGAAATGGTACATGTCTCTGACATAGATGAAGAAAATACACACTAAATTCTGTCACACTGTACAGAAAGCTTCCAGTCTCTCCTCCACAGGACTCACCAAGAAGTGGCAAAACCAGTTCTATGACTATCATTTAAACACATCCTCCAGCCTAAGTAAGTAAAGACGACAAGGGAGATGTTTATTAGTTATCTCTGAGGGAGTGTTGGAGATTTTTCTTTCCCAGTAGAGAAGGGGAAGCCAAGTGAGGGGGCTCAGAGTGATCTATTTCTCTCCAGCTGCTTGATTATAGTGATCTGTAAGTAGAACCTGGAAAATTTTAGGGAAAGCTTGCCTTGTGTCCTTGGAGTTTGGAGGCCTGTGTCAATATAGACACTGCTGCATGCCTTTTAGAATTCTGAAGGAGGAAAGCTTGCTGAAACAGAAGTGACAGGACAGCATGTCTGTTCACCATGGCAAGAACATTTGAGTTTCCCATGGATCTGATTAGTGTCACAGAAGGAAAAAAAGTTTGAGCCCTTTACTTGCTTCCTCCCTAAGGCCCTGTCAACGGGTGAGGGATGACTGGGAGTAAGAAACTGTGGGTATTCCACAAGATTTGGGGTCTGAGAATAAGTCAGAAAAGATTTAGGCCATATCTAAGAACTGTTCAGTGAAAAGGTTCCTAAAGAATCATGCTTATCCACAAGAGAGTGAGCCTTTGGATGTGTCACACACAAGCTACTGACAACCAAGTAAGGACACATGGCAGCATTGAAACAAGGTGCTAAGGAGAGAGAGGCCAGACATGTCTCCGGGACATACTGCTGAATCTTCCCAATGGGAGCATGAGTAGAAACCATAAAACAAATCAAGAGAGAAAGAGCTACTTTTAGGCATCTGCCATGTCCAGAGGGAACAAAGCTATCTTTTGATAGTATTAGTGAAGTAACACTTTGGTCAGCTCAATTCCCACTCTCTTCACCCCTGGAGAAGAAGCTATGGTTATCAAGATGGGGGCAGTGAAGTAGAAGGTTAAGGAACTGGTGGCAGGATCCATCTGGAAGACAAGATATAACTTTAAATCAAGTTGATTATTCTGCAGGTGAATGCAGTAATGTGATTAAGTTCTGGTGAATGGGTTGTTTACCTAAGTGTTGTTAACTTCTGGATCATGCCCTTAAAGGAAATGCGTAGGCCTCCTCCTTCCCAATGACTTGAATGTGATATGGTGCTGACTAGGACATATAGACTAGGACAATACTCTAGGGATGGTGAATCAAGAAAACAGGAGACTAACCTCAGCCTCCTTTGTGAAGCAGAGCTGTGATATTAGTTCATGTTTCCTATATAATGAGGAGAAGTCCCAGTGCCATCCAATAACAAGCATTTAATTCTCATTCATGGATTCGTAAATTGGTTGGGACTGCCCTGCTTGCATGACTCTGATCTTAAAAGTTTTCAACAAACATTTTAGTACAATGGTGTTCACTATGTGGGGTGTGTGACAGGATTGAATGGTCCCCTTTCTGATCACATTCAGCTTCCCAAGGGAGTGACTCTCTTGATGCTGGAGCTTCTCTGCTTCAAGATGTGGGTCAAGTTCAGCTCTAGACCATCTGATTTTCATCGAAAGACTGGAAGCTCTTAGAGGGAGAGGTGCACTTGTTCCCACTGTGAAGTTGGATCTGGTTTGCAGTTTCCCCATTTTCAAGTCCAGTGTTGTGAAACGTTGTCACAAGTGGATGCTGCTTTCTCCTCAGTGGGCTGAGTTTTACTTCCACAGGGCCTTTCTCTAAACATCTAAATTGTAATACTATCAACCTCTTCCTTTTGTCCCTCTCACTCTAGACATCATAGCTGCTTCCTGCAGTTGCCACCACTGTGCTACACTGAATTTTGTGGCATTTTCAGTTGGTGAATCATCAATTCTTTATATTAAATTATGTTAAATAATCAGGGTAGTTTGTTTCTTGACATTACCTTGACCAATTCACTGTATTAAAATCCTGTGCCTGTGAGATGCCCCTCAAAAATTTCCACTTTGAGGTGTTTTCATAACATCTCCCTCTGTATCTGTCATTTCTCTTTGTATTCAGTTCTATGAGAATTTACTGTGTTAGACTGTCATCATTGTTTTTTGTCCTTCATCTCCATTCCAGGCCAACAGCTCTCCGAATTCAGAGTATACTTATTTCTTCAGTACCTGACACAGAAAACTCTGAACAACACATGGTTGAATAAATGAATGGTCGAGCAAAAACAAAGCAGGAAAAGGAGTTATGTAGCACCGAAATGAAAGAGAAAGTTACATGGTGATGTGAGAAACAGGATGGTTATGGCTGCCAGCTGTGAGTCCAGTTTTAAACTCACAGGAAGCTCTTGTTAAATAACGTGAAACAAGAACAAGATGAAGAGGTTCCTGAGATTTCAAAGAAAATTCTCACAACGAGGATAGGGAGGAGCAAAGGGCTGGAGGATTCCCGGCGACGCAGAAGTGTGTTGGCTATTTGAGCTTCTGTTGGTTGACCAAGCCCTAAGGGACGCCTCTCACTCTGTCACCTGGTCCTGCCAAGCCCTTTACCAGGTTTCACTCCCTGTCCACCCACCGCCCCACCCCGCCTCTAGAGGAAACAGGTAAAACCCGGAGAACTGGGTCCCGCCCTAGGGTTGTTCTGGGCATGCGCTATCCCACGCTCTCGCGCAGGCGCACTAACTTCACCCTTGTAACCGGTACTGCCCATTTCCGATATGGGGGAGCGTTTGCTCAGGCTAATTTATCACCTTTCCTGTGGTCCCCCGCCCTCCGGTTCCTGTGGGGTAAGCCTCGCGAGATTGCCTACGGCAGTCCCCGGCGGCGCCATCTTTGTGCCTGGCGAGCGAAGGCTCCCGACGGAAGCCCTTAAGCTGGCGGCTTGCCTGCCAAGCTATCGCCGAGACCGGATCCAGGAAATACTAGGCGGGCCTCGGTGGGAGGGACGCACTGAGGGAGGAGGGAGGGAAGGGGGCGGCGGCGGCGGCTCACACCGGATCCGGGCTCGGCGCGGCGCGCACCCGAGGGGGGTCGGGCGGGGAAACGGCTCCGGCCCGGACCCCCCCGCGGGAGCAGGCGACGGGCGTGAGGGCGAGGCGGCGGCTGCGGACGGGGAGCGGCGGTCGCTGGGTGAGTGTCTGCGAGGAGGCCCGGCACCTGCCCGTGCTAGGGCGTCGGTTGCGCCCCGGGGTCTTCCTGGTGATCCCGCGCCCAGGACGGTGGGCGTGTGCGCGACTCGGTATCCTGCGAGCTCGGCTTGGCCTGGAGCTGCGGTTGCCACCGGGAATTGCAGGGCTGCCAGAGGAGGTCTGCGCAGGGCCTGGCGCGTCCGCGCCCGCCCGGGACACCCCGAGAGGCGGAGGGGAGAGGGAGTGGCCGAGGGGGGGGGCGGCTTGATTGGCATTCGTCCCTCGAGTGAAGTAGATGATGTCCTCCTTCGCGGGTTCCTACCTTTGCACCGGTTTGACGCCCTGGCAAGGTGTTTGGGGATGAGGACTAGCAGTCCGTACGGTTGGGTGTTTTGAGTGTTGAGACATGTGGGAAAGGTTAGTAGTAATAGTAATAATTGTTAGTAAGTGTAGAGTAAGGAGAAAACATTGTGTTCATTTAAAGATCACATAAGCAGTACTTTGAGGTCCAGCAACAGACTAGAGTTATTCCCCGTTGGACTTCTTTAGTTTAGTACCGTGTGCCTGCTCATAAAGTGCATAAAAGCAGAATGGGGGCGGGGTGCGGATGAGATGGGGACAAGGTGAGGAATAAACTGCATGAAAATAAAAGAATGGTATTGTTGATGTGTTAAAATACAAAGCATTTTCTCTCTTTACCGTAACATTGCTTAAATTCTTTAAGAAAATTGTTCCAGACAGGGCTTTTCAATTTGGTGTGTTCTTAAGTGACGTTTGTCTATCAGACAGTAATTTTGATGTATTATATGTTTACTTATGGTTTGTAAGAGGATAGGAGTGAGTGGAATAAAAGAACAGTTTGAAAAACTCAGCTCCCTTTGCCCACTTTCATTTTGGAAAGATAGGAGAGTTTACTTTTTTCTTTGCTTTTGTACTGATTTGCAATAGTAAACAAGAACATGTGTAAGGAAAAAAAAAAACGTTTTGATCAAGAAAGGGCTTTTGAGATGAGAGTTTAATTTTGCAGTGTTAAGTTATAAAGGATATTACCACTTTTTCTCATGTTGTCTTTTTATGAATACTAGAAGAATGCAAACATATACTCATAATTTTAAGCCTGTGTGTGATAGGAATTTTTACAACTTTAGATTCCCCCCATCCTGTTGACTTATACTTGGCTCAGTCAAAGGAAAGTTAAACTTAAGTGAAGGTAAATATTAAATATGATTTTCATCTTGACAGCTAACAGAACATGATCTGTGTTCACTCACCCTGAATTTTCTTCCTTATGTTTATTTGATACATTCTTCTCTTTAATTATAGACTATTCTATAGTTTGTGCTGGAGCTTACATTGAGTGTATTCAGGCACTGGCCTTGGTAGGTAAAGTGCGTTTGCATTAATCCTTGTAGTTACACTGTGTAAAGATAATGTTATCCATGTTGCACAGATATGGACACCAACCTCCAGTATTCTTCTGTAACTTACATGGGTAACTAAGGAGATCATATAGCTGGTAAATTGCACAACTAGAACTCAAACTAATATGTCTGATTCTAGAGCATATACTCTATGATATTCTGCATTAGTTTATGTGCTGACTGATACAAATTTTTTTTTTTTTTTGAACCAGGGATTGAACTCAGGGCCACTCGGCCACTGAGCCATATCCCCAGCCCTATTTTGTATTTTATTTAGAGACAGGGTCTCATGAGTTGCTTAGGGCCTCGCTAAGTTGCTGAGGCTGGCTTTGAACTCACGATCCTCCTGACTCAGCCTCCCAAGTCGCTTGGATTACAGGCGTACAAATTTTTTGAAAGTGGGAATTTTTATTACAAAGAAACCTTTCAGTTCTGTTGGTAATCTTGAAAGTTTTCACTGTCCTTGCCTAAATATAATCTTAAGGTTTTTTTTTTTCTTTTCAAATGTGTTCATTTTCTATCCAGAGGTAACATTTGGTCAGAACTTCAGAATTTTGTTGATCTGTAAAAATTCCAAATAACTGGTAGTGACCTATCTGGAATTCAGATGTTTTCAGTAACTTTACCTCCCATTTCACCATGCCAAAATACTGCAAAGATTAGATACTTTCTACTTGGAAGGCTGAGGCAGGAGGATTGCAAGTTTGAGATCAGCCTGGCCAACTTAGCAAGACCCCGTCTCAAAAAATGAAAAGTGCTGGAGATGTAGCTCAGTGGCAGATCCCCCCTTTCTTCAACCCCCAGTCCGCCCCCCCCCCCCCACAAAAGATATTTTATTTGTTCTGATCCTTTACTTTATTAAAATAGGAACTATTCATAGAGTTTTGAATTTGCTTTCTGGCACATTGAAGGTATACACACACCCTTACCTTCTCTAGCAAGTGGAGTACTTAATAGCTCACCCTGTTTTTCTTTCCTTTAGTACAAAGGTTTTGGACTCAGGTCATGGTTTGTAGAACATATGGCAGCTGTTATGCGAAGCAGCATAATCTCTTATGGGGATGGGAATGACAAAGTTTAGAGGTTCCCAGGCAATATCTGAGACTTGGGTGAAAGAACAGGAACATTGTGGGGGGGTGTCACTTTTGTCTCCCACTGGTCTTTGCTGTTGCATCTCTGATGTGCTGTTGAGCCCTGTCATCCTGGCCCTTATCTCTGCAAGAGAGAGGCCCTACATCTGGGTATCTGGGTAGAGTTCAACTGGAACAACAGCTGTAGAAAAAAAAAAAAAAAGATACTAAGTGGCCCTCATCTCTAAAAGGTCATTTGGTCAGGTTTACATGTGTAATTATCTCTGACTGGAATTTCTAGAAAAGTTATGTAATTTGGGATTTGCTGCTCCATCTTTTAAGAAGTAAATTGGGTGCCTTTAATGAGCTAATCATGTCTTGTAGAAATGGAAAAAGAAGTCTTGTGTTCTTCAGTACATAGCAGCATGCATGTGTTACACAGTGTTGGAGTAGATTTTAAATAATACCTTGGAGTCTTGACAGGCAGTCTTTTAGTCTGACTGAGCAAGTTTTTAATTATAGTTGTACTTCTAAGAATGAGTTAAATGTAGTCCAGTGTGGTGGCACATGCCTGTAATCCCAGCTACTGAGGACAGTAGAATTGCAAGTTCGAAGCCACTGGGCAACAAAATGAGACCCTATCTCAGAATTTAAAAAAAAAGGGGCAAAGGGCATGTAGCTCAATGGTAGAGCACCCTGGGTTCAATCCCAAGTACCAAAAAAAAGTACTTCTTTATTCCTGAAGGTAATGACTCACGTTATTTGGGCTACTAGGGTGAAAAAACTGACAAGTGATAATGTAACTGAGAGCTTACCAAGGAAGAAAGCCTTCCTAAAATGATTTATATTGTCACTATATAAAGAAAGACACCAGGGAATGGCCTCGTGTATTTAGTTTATTTTAATACCTTCTGCATAATAAAACCTCAAATTACTACCATGGGCACAGATACTTGTCTAAAAGTGAAGTGGACCTGATGAAATATTTGGAACTGTCAAACTGAAATCTAAACATTTAAGAACATTTATTATAGTGTAATTCATTGACAGGTCTAGAATTTTATTTTTCCAATTCCCCAACTTCCCACTTCCCTCCCTACTTAAAATTTCTCATCTTATTTTCCTTCATTCCTTTTTTATGCTGTTCCTGCCGTTACCAGGAACCTTCCCCTTAGTTCTCAGTTGACACCGAAGTGAATGAGAATAACCAGGGTGAGGGAGGTAGTGTCAAGACACGAGCTATGCTTTCTCTTCTTCCCTCTTCTTAAGCATTAAGGAGGAAAGTTTGTAAAAAGCATTTGTGCTGCAGGAGCAGACACTGTTCCCTCATTCTCTTCACCAGCCCACCCCACTCTCATACTTTTTCCTCTCTTTTCAGCTGTCATCCCACCTTCCATCCTTCTCTTCTAAGTGCATCAAGCCAGGATCTCCTTGCATCCTAGTCCAGAATCTCCTCTCCTTCCAGCTCTGCCTTTTGTCCTCATTCATACCTTTCTTCCTGCTCTCCCTTGATCAGGGAGACTGAGGCTGTGGTCCTAGGGAAGTTTAGACTCCCAGTTAGTATTGGGAAAATTTCCTTTTTCTACTTTCAGAACTGAATGGGGTAGGGGTAGTTATTTTTATCCGAAGTCAGAATGCTAAATGGGGTTTCCTGTATAAATATTGCCCTACCACAGGTTTGGTGTTTTGTTATTCTCCTGTAACTTCGTTCAGGCTTTTGTGGACACGTTGACCATTGTTTCCAGAAAGCTGAGATCTGAAGTTCAAACAGATGATTTAAAAAAATCTGTTTGTCACCAGTCAAAAATAAATAAATGAATGAAAGGAAGATCAGTAGAGGAAGGAGAATAGAGGGAAGGAGAAGAGGGAAAGCAGGGGAATGGGGACTGAAATGGAATAAGTAAAATTCCATACATTTATGATTTTGTCAAAATGGACCCAACTACTATGTATAATTATAATGCTCTAATAAAGAAATAAATATTAAAAAATCACCTTGTACCCCCAGAAGTTGTTGGAGATTGCCTGCATTTTGTGAATTACCTAGTGAGGTGGTAGGTAGCATACCTTTTAATTATTCTAAATTAGGTTTGTTTTGTGAATACAGTGCTCTTCTGGGAAATAATCTGATATGCTTATTAGATTGTCAAAAAAGAATTTCTGAATTTAGGTACATGTTTTGAAATAAAATTTAAATTTGGTCCATTTCAGCTTAGTGTTTGTTGTTAAAGAGGATCTTACAGTATTGTTGACAGAACAGTTTTAGTTTGTCATGAAAGGAATATCTTGTTCCTTTCTTGCTGATGTTTTGAAACTTTTCAAAGGTATTGGACCTCATGTGGCTATTTTACTCTAGTTTACTTAGTGGTAAATATGGATAGTATGTTTGTTACCTGAAGATTTTAAAATAAAGTTTTATTAGTCTGTTGGAGTTACATAATGTTACCAAGATTTGTGGTGTTCAAACAATTAAGTGAAAGATTTCAAAATGATAAAAGCAAAGCCAGATGCATTTTACATTTGTTCTCCATAAATATGTTTAATCTTAACTTGGTTGAAGGAAATATTCCTAATAAAAGGCAGGATGCATCTTTTTGTTTTTGTTCTCCAAACAACTCTTTGGTTTGAAAAATGAATTTGAATATGACCCTCTGTTCATTTTAAAAGTTTACAAAATTCTTTAATTATACAGAATACGTGGTTAAAAAACATAATCTCTAGGGGGTAAAATGTTCAAATGTTGGGATCTTCCGACACTAACTAGCTCTGTGTTCTTGGGCAAATTGCTTAATCTCTGACCTGTTTCCTCATTTTTTGAAATGGGGATAATGTGATATCTACCTCTTGTGAGGATTAAATGAGCCAGAGGATGCATTGTATTTAAAACATGCCTAGCAATAGTATCTGCTCAAAATGAGTTAATTTTTCTTCATATTACTTTGTCATCATCATTACTACTGTTACTACTTTAGCTACCTTCTGAGATGATAGCCCTCTGTTCTGGTTGGGGGTATCTGTGAAAGATGTATTTATTTACTCAATAGTAATTTTTTTAAAGCAGTTTATTGAGGGGACCAGGGAGAGCAATATATTAACTGCTAGATACATCCACAGTTGACCATAGTGCAGGAAATCCATAGAATAGTAAGCTAATTTTTTCAGTAGCACCATTCCCATCATGTTAAGTATAAAGAACTATGTCTCTTTGATGTATGAGCAAAACTGAATTGAGTAACTGCAGTCAGTGCCTTTATTAAAATTTAATGATCTTGGCATCTATAAGGCTGTGTAGAGGGAGCCTCAATTTCTAAATGGCCTATAAAGACTTTCTTTTTTTATTTTATTTTGAAATCAGCACCATTTTCCCACAGAAAAAAATGTTGCATATGGTGTTCAGATTCTCAGGCCAACCCAACATATCTGAATTTGAATACAGATAGTACTATAAAAACTAACTTCTATGTATAACAGCGTCTCGTCAAGAATGTGCACTGAGTGCATCCAATACTGAACAATTTTGAACAGTCTTGTAGATGGAGCAGTTGGGTCCTCTTCCTCCATGGTCCTACGAAGGACTCCCCCAACTTGGGAAGAGGGTTTTATCTGGGTGAGACGGAGGATAGGGTGAATAATGGGGGCTGGTCTTTAGAAGGCAGGGACTTTTTCCTGGCTTGACTTCTTAAAAGGCTACACTGCATAGTACATTGGTTAAGAGTGTGGACTGTCTGCCCAGAACGCTTACCTTCAAATCTCTGTTCCATTACTTATGGAACTTCTCATCTGTATTCAGATAAAAAGTAGTGTCCTCTGGATAGGGTTCTTGGGAATATTAAATGTATTAATATGTGTGAAGCACACGAAGCAGCCCCTGACCATTAGGTGAGTACATAAGAAATGTGTTTATTTTTATTAAGCTTCACAGTTTTAGAATCGCTAGAATATCCTTCTCTCCTTGACTGTCCACTGCCTACATTCTTAAATAGGAATTTTTTTCTTCACTTTCCATTGAGGAATAGTATCAGACTTTCCCTTTTTATTCCTGGTGGTTTTTTTTTTTAAAGGCTTTTTGGGGGTTGTTTTATAATGGTAGAGAAATAGGTAGCATTTGCTGTCCTTTCTGTGAAGTCACTCTACCTCGCATTTAGGTTTTATGCAGATGGAGATACATTACTTGAAGATACATAATAACTGTGGACATTTGATTGGATCCAAACTGGGATATAAATTCCTCAACTTAATGCAGTTTTTTGCTAAGTCATTTCTTTTTTTCCTTCTTCCTTCCTTCCTTCCTTCCTTCCTTCCTTCCTTCCTTCCCCTCCCTCCCTCCCTCCCTCCCTCCCTCCTTCCTTCCCTCCCTCCCTCCCTCCTTCCTTCCTTCCTTCTTCTCTTTCTCTTTCTCCTTTTTTTTGTTTATTGGAGGTAAACCTAGGACCTCGTGTATGCTAGGCAAGCACTCTGCCACTGAGTTACTTAGTAACTTTTCTGTTTCTTTTTTTCTTTTCTTTTCTTTTTTTTTATTTTGAGACAGGGTCTTGCTAAATTGCCCAGGCCAATCTCAAGCTTGTGATCTTCCTGTCTCAGCCTCTCAAGTAGCTGGGATTATGAGCATGCTCAGTTATTTCTTTTTAAATACATTTTTTAAACATTTTTTTACTTTGGAATAATTTTTGGCTTATACTAAATTTGCAAAGATAGTCCTAATTTGCCACGTACTCTGGCAATAATTTTAAGCTTCCAGTCCTCCTCCTTCAGCCTCCACAGTAGCTGAGATTATAGGTGTGAGCCAATGTGCCTGGCTGAAATCTCCGATTCTTTGGTGATATAAATTTCTGTGACTATAAAATGATTTTCTGATTTACTTTTCAGTTTTCCTCAGGTCCTCAAAGGCCAGGTGTTTAGGGATGACAAGGTCAGTCCTTAATCTTGGTACTGAACTTTGTGGTTTGAAATTAAAAGAGTGCTATGAAAGTAGAAAGAACCCTGTAGGGTTTGGGTTGAGGTTAAAGCATTTTTATAATTTAAAACTATGTTTTCACAACACTAAATGGGTTATTTTATATACTGTTCACTTTTGATGGATTCAGTTTCAAAATGGCACATCATTATTTTTTAAATGTTAAGCATACTTATTTTATATATGCAAATGAATTGGGCTGAATTGGAGAATTTAATTTTTTAGGACTCAGTTATGATTGATTAAGAAATTGACATTGAGGTAATGTCAGTAACTTTAGTACATTTGTGTGTTTATATGAGCTTTTAGAAAATCCTTGGTTTCAGTTTGTGGCCATGATTAATTTTAGGGTCTTTTTCTGGGACTACCATATGCAGTAGGTGCCCTTGTTATTCTAAATTATTGCTCATGACTTAAATTTGATGTCAGAATCATCACTTGTGTAACAGAAAGTTATCTATTAGCCTGCACATCATGAACTTCACTTTTCGAAAGTTTTATCTTTTTTGCCACAGAAATAACTTTTGGCCATTAGTCATGGGTGGCAAAGAAATTCATTTTGAGTTGTTTGGATGAAAATGTTTCACTTGAATATGGTTTGTATTGAGTGGCACTGCCAGTAAATAAACTTTCTTGGTGGCTGGAAATCCCCCAGAACTTAGAAAATTGGGAGGGGGGTGAAATTAATTTAATAACTTCAATTGTTTATACTTATTCAGAACTTTTTATGACTAGGGACAAAACATCCAACTTCAAAGGATCTTGGTTTTTTTACTTGTAAAATTAGGGGGTTTGGCTGGATGTGTCAGTCTATTTATTTGTTAATTTATAAGATTTAAAAACTGGCCTGTTTAACAAAAACCTACAAGATCAAGTTGCTTGTCTTAGATCTTTATTAATCAACACTAGCTTTAAGTCAGTTTTTCCTATTTGATTTAAGTAGTTCCACATCAACATTACTATGAATTTTAGAGGTACTAGTTGGTTTGACACCTCTAAAATAAACGTTTTGGTAATTAGCATATTGCTTTTAAAATTTTTGTCATTTGGTTTTTGTGCTATAACTTGAAGCAATGGACTTGAAACTTTTTTTGCCCTGTATTCCCTGAATAAATTTGAAAATACTCCTTCATACTTAAAAAGAACCAGAAAACTTTTTACTTAACTTTAATATGCAGAAAGTACACAATATCAGTAGTGAACCACTAGAGAATTTTCACCAGCTAAGCACATTTTTTTTTTTAATCGAGGATTGAACTCAGGGGCACTTGGCCACAGAGCCATATCCCCAGCCCTATTTTGTATTTTATTTAGAGACAGGATCTCACTGAGTTGCTTAGTGCCTTGCCCTTGCTGAGGCTGGCTTTGAACTGTCAATCCTCCTGCTTCAGCCTCCCAAGCCGCTGGGATTACAGGCTTGCGCCACCGCATGGGGTGTAAGCACGTTTTTTATATCAGCACCTAGATCAAGAAAGTAAATGTCATCAGCAACTTAGAAATCCTTCTTTACCACCCTACCCTCAGCCATTTTCTTGACTACTTTTAGATTAGTTTTACCTACTTTTATACTTTATATAAATGGATTCCTACTGTACTCTCTTGTGTCTAACTTCTTTTGTGCAGAATTGTGAATGTGAGATCTGTATTGCTTGTAGTTGTATTCATTCTCCTTGCTGTATACTATTCCACTGTGCAAATATATCACTATATATGTTGTTGATTGATGTTATTGCAGTAGCTCATAGGTTTTAAGAGATTATCTTTCTTTAGATAAAGATTTTTTAAACAACACTTTTCAATGATAATTACTTCTCTTAGAGTTCAGATTGGAGAAGGAATGAGAGAACTTGTTTATTGAAATTACAGCATTGGAAAAGTTTTTAAAAATGTGAATATGTAGTTAAAAGTTTTTACTCAGTAAATCTCACAGTGTGTGTTAGTATTTATAGCTAAATCTTCCAGGTAGAGGTTTGTGCCTTAATAACTATTTTGGGTAGAAAATGTGCCATGTACTTCCTTGCCTTTTTTGCTGATTTATAGGAGTTCTTTATTATAAGCTGAAAATGAGCCCTTGCTGGTTCCAAATATATTATACCATTGTGGCATGCTTTTTCATTTTTAATGTGTCTTTACAATCTGAAGTCCTCGTTTTTAATGTAATTAATAATTTCCTTTATGTTTAAACCAGGTATCAGGTTCAGTTTAAAGTATCTTTCCCTATCCCATGGTGTTGAGGATATTTTCTCTCACTTTTCAGAAGCTTTATGGTTTGGGCTTTTGCATACATCTAGTATCTAACTGAAACTAATTTTTATGAATCCTGTTAGGTAGGGGACAATACAGTTTTTCCCCCCATAAGGAGAGCTAATTGACCCAGTGCACTGTCCTTTCCATACTGTTGTGAGGAATCAAATATCCACATGTATTTGGTTTTGTTTCTTTGCTCTCTGTTTTGTTCCAGTGGTCTCTCTGTCCTTGTTCTGATACCCCATTGTCTTATTTATTAAAGCTTATAATAAGTCTTAATAGTCAGTACAGCAAGTTATTCCACCTTGTCCTTTTTGAGAACATCTTGGATATTCTTGACCCTTTGTACCTTTATATGAATTTTAATATCATCTTGTCATCCACCCCAGCCCCTGCACCCCATACTTTGTGGTTTTGATTGGAATTGCATGGAGGAATTTAGGGAGAAATAATATTTACAGTATTGTTTTCTACTTCTTAAACATGATACACTGCTCCATTTGTTTAGGTCCTTCTTAATTTTTCTCAATAATGCTTACAATTTTCTCCAGGAAGTTTTTCACAACTTTTGAAAGTTTTATTCCTAGACAAATATTTTTTGATGTTATAAAGGTTTATATTTTATGTTGACTAAACTTTTACTGCTTATATCTGTCTTTAGAATCTTTTGTCATGTATTCAATCTTTTTTTTTTTTTTTTTTTTTTTGTGCTGGGCATTGAACCCCGGGGTGCTCAACCACTGAGCCACATCCCTGGCCCTATTTTGTATTTTATTTAGAGACAGGGTCTCACTGAGTTGCTTAGGGCCTCGCTAAGTTGCTGAGGCTGGCTTTGAACTCCCGATTCTCCTGCCTCAGCCTCCTGAGGTTCTGGGATTACAGGTGTGTGCCACCATGCCTGGCCTATGTGTTCAGTCTTTTGATCTGCAAGTTAAGAAAATTTTATTTTTTTCTAATTATTATTCTTTTATTTGATTCTTACAGTGCTAGCTAGTACTTTGATGTAATGCTAAATAGAAGTGATCAGAGTAGGCACCATTGTCTTCTTCCCTTTCTCAAAGGAAGACTACTAGCATTTTTCCACTAAGTATGTTGTTTTCTTTAATTTTTCCCCAGATATTATAAGATAAAGGAAGTTTCATTCTGTTTTTTATTTTTTTAGGTTTTTTTTTTTTTGGTACTGGGGATTGAACCCAGGGGCACTCAGCCACTGAGCCACATCCCCAGCCCTATTTTGT